>SNQJ01S0223352.1:0-14872 GCA_010110895.2 Picea sitchensis
TTTTTAACTAATGACAAAATAACCAAGGGTTCACTCAGTGGAACAAAACACAGGGAGGCCGGAGGTAAACTATATCAACAGTAGGTGGGAGCCTTTGATACAAGCATGGTGGAACCATAAGCCTTATAACCCTTAGCTTGGAATACAAGGTTACAATTCGACACCAGGTAGAGTAGACCATGAGGCCGAGGAGAAGAGGTCTCTTACTGGCCAACAACCAACATCAAGAACATGCAGAGGCATAACCCTCATGGTTTTCCCCAAAATCCAAATAATGTTGATAGAAATGCAGAGCCCAAGTAATACTAACCAACCCTAAAGCAAGCTTCTTGGCATAATAGCCACCCATAACCAATTGTGTGGATACCAGTAACGTAAAATGAGCTCCCAACCAGGTGGAAAAATGATATGCAGTGACCAAAAGGTGGTTTGAATCATAAACAACAACCCCACAACACCAAATACAACTGGGTGTGGTTACAATGAGTGTGAGGAGATGGCCAACAAGGACAAACATAATAAAACCTTCTAATAAAAATCCATAAAGACAACAAAGAACCATCACGGCTTCCACCACACAGAACAACCAATGAAAACGTGACTTCAACCATAAATTTTTCCATTGCAACGATTAACGCAAACATCCATTCTAGAGAAAACCCAACGATTTTACACAGTTGTTAGCCTAAAAAGAACACATACCAATACATCACCGAGCCAATGTTCATTTCATAAACAGATTGAGTTCATGGATGGGTGAAAAAAACATACTTGTAACCAAATGACCTTAAAAATGCGAGCTTGGTTGAGCAGTTCCTTCCACGCCTGAATACCAGAGCTTAACCACAACAAAAATCAAATGAACAATAACCAAGCTAGGGTAATGGCTAGTGGGAGAAGTATGGAGTGACGTTCATTGACTACACGTTTCTTCCATCCTCCAATCATTCAATTACGTATTATACGACAACAAGCCAAACCATTATGCCATTGATCCATGCATTGAAACTTGCATACATTGCTTGCCAATTGCACCACCCAATCCATATTAACCATTGCCAAAAGCCATACTATAACATATATCACATGCACCTCATATAACTCAATAAAATCATATAGCCACTAACATTGCTAGTCAGGACTAACATCGATTTCTTTAATTTCAAATGCATATAGTACAACATAACATAGTTTAGTTCCTTCTTCTTGTATCTTTTGCCATATTTCTCTTCTCTCTTATTATAAATAACCTGTGTCTTGTGCAGAGGTAACATGTAATAACTCATGGTGCCAATAGAAATGTAATAACAGTGAATATAATCCATTCATACATGGAATTTAGAGTTTAAAGAAACATAACCAACACATAAATTCCATTATCCATCTACCATTAAGTCGCAAATAAAACCAATATTTCATCATCAATCATGTAGAACCTTGTAAGCAATGTCGAACAACAGGATCAATATCAAATAAGAACCTTATATGATCCTCCAATCTACAAGGGGGTCCCACCTACTAGTATTATATATCATTATCTTAGTTTAAATAATAGGCTTTAGCAATACTTTGCGGGCAAAATCCTCGTTGTGATTTTTATCGTCAACAAACTGACGACTCCACAGGGAAATATGTTTCCAACAGATTAAGAACTTAGAACACACGGTTTCACAGACCAAGAAAAACAAATCAAGAAGATATAACCAGAATGATTATGCAACATGGGGAAGTGAGCGGATTTAATGGAAAAATGACCAGGAATTCAGGAATAACTCATGAAAAATGTGTATGAGGGGTTTTTTCCTATACGCATTATCATTCAACTAGGGGTTTTTTCCTATACGCATTATCATTCAACTAGAACTTTCTTTACTTCAAGGAGAAAAATTTATGGACTTGTTTCTTTAAATTCTCAAATGTATGAAGAAGTGGAAAGCATAAGCGAAAGATAACCCAATTTTATAAGACAACAGTGAAAGAAGATAACAAATTCACTTATGTTAGGGGAACATCGTAACAACTATGTAATCTTGATTGTTATTGACTAACAATACCTTGCAGGAGTGCCATGGCATAACTGATCCAACATCTTTATTCTTGACCAAAATCAACTAAAATATGAAAAGCAATAAAACTCATGACAGAAATGGGTTCACAAAATTTAAAACAACAGAAATCAAATAACATAATTTGCAATAGCAACATGAAATCTATTAAAAAGGAAAGAAGAAATCAAACTACTGTAAAAAGAAGAAATGAAAATAGTGGGAAACGAAAGCAGAACTAAACTACTAATATACAGAAAACTTAACAATGTTAAAACTTTTCAAGTTGGTTCCACGTAGTGTTTTAATTGAGAACCGTTAGTGTTGTAGGAAAACAATCGCTCTTTTAAATATTTTATAATGTAAGAGTTAGTACCTAAGACAAAAAATATCTTGAAGGGACCCAACCATATTTCTTGAAACTTTGAGACAATTAACAACCCTTTAACGTACATAATTAGATCATCAAGATAGATATAAATAACTTCACCGATCAAATCGTCAAGAGTTATTTGCATAGGTATTTTTAAAAGTGGTACTTGCATTAGATGAGCCAGAAGGCATATGTTCATAAGTCAAGGTAACCCAAATAGTAATAAAGGTGGTTTTGAATTTATCTTCCCTTTTTACTTTCATTTGGTTGTAACCAGAAAATCAAGTAAGGACATCATTTGTGACCTTGTGACTTGTTGCAAAATCATTTCCATGTTAGGAGGAGGGAAGTGATATTTTAGTCTAGCTCAATTTAATGCACAGAAATCAATGCATAATATGATATGTCTAGTGGCTTCCCGAACATGAACCAAATTTGAAACCCCTTCAGAATACTTGACTAGAAAGATGATACCATCCTTCAAGATTTTTTCCAACTCTTTCCGAATAGTTGCTTCCAGTGCAGGGATGATAGGTCTTTGTTTTTGCCTAGCTAGTTTTATGCCTTCCTTTATAGGAATGACATGATGTATAAGAAAAGGGTAAAAATCACTTCCAATATCCCTCATAAGACCAATCAAAAACATCTTGAAATTCACCAAGTAGCTTGGCAAACTTCACTTTCTCTTCATCATAACATTGAGCACCTATTTTAACATTCCTTGAACATTGGAACACCCAATGTTCAAGGAAATGGTTTCACTCACTTTCCTTTTTTACTCCTCTTCTTCATGTTTCTTTATTGCCTATATCACTAGATGAAAACAAACTCTCTTAGAGGATCTGCCCTTAGGAATCTTGTTATCTTCTATGGATATAATTTCCTTGGTTGATAAGGTTCATTTTGAATGAAAGCACATATTCTCTCATCACTAGGAAGACCTGCCAGGATTCTAGATTGTCAGGGATATGTGAACGATATAGATATTGAAAAGTATAATCAGGTATGTGTGGAAGAACTTGACGATTAAAAGAGGTCGCAAAAACAACTAACTGATCAACCGTTGAGTTACAAATTCTTAACGTGAGTGATGTTGAAAGATAATAGGTTTGAGATAAACGTCCCAACATTTGGGTGTAATGTTTCATCAAATTGTTGCTAAGAGAGTAAATCGTACGTACAAGGTTCACAACAAGCTCAGAATCTCCAAAAATTGAAAGGTGAACACAACCAAGATTATAGGTGTTTTCAATGCCTAATAATAAAGCTTTCTCAGAATTTAGCGACATTGTTTGTGCAAGAAATCTCCAACCTATAAGAAAAGTTATGGATTTTTCCTTCAGGAGAAATCAAGATAATGCCAGCTTCGTTACCTTAATTAGAGCACGAACCATCAAAGTGCATGCGCCATATATCATCATACAAATCAATTTGTTCCAAGGGAATGCTATCTCCTCGACAAAGATGGAATAAACTCCTCTAGGTCTCATAGTTCACATTAGGCCAGGGACACTCTCTATGGGCAGAAATTCTTTCCTCTCTAAGGACTATAATGGTTTTACCATTCTAAGGAACAGATAAATGTGTCTCATCAAGCGAGAGGTATCCACCCATTAAATCTTGTCAGTATCTTCCCAAGATGATTGAGTAATTTTCTTACTGGCATATCAATCCTACCTGGATGTTAAGGGTTGTCCTTATTTTAAGGTGTGCACACAAAACTAAGGGTACATATTTAATCTCACCTATGATTTTTTTTTTTTTTTTTTTTTTTTTATTATTATTTTTTATAGAGATATAAAAAGGGGGGATTTTTACAAGGTATCTAAAGTTATGCACACCAACTTTATTTACAGATGAATCCTCTTCATTTACCTCTTTAGATAGATTGGATACAACGAAAGATTTCCTTCCATGAATTGTTTTAGATGCCTCTGTTATTCAAGGACAAGAACCAATATCCAAAAGGTTTCATCTGCTTTGATGTTGGCCAACTGATTTAGGATATTGTGTTTGAAAGAGGAGGAGGTAATTCCTGACTGTCAGGAACTTTTAGGAACCTGAACAGTAGCAGCTAGTGAGGATAAGCTCTGCCAGAAGAATTGTGGGGAGGCTCATATTTGCCTTTGGGAGCATAGGATTTCTTCCTAGCATTTATGATCATGACATCTTCCGGCTCTGCAAAACTAGGACAACGATGGTAGTTTCTGGTTTTTTACCAAAGATATTATCTCTATCACTCTTCTTTACCTTTGCTACATGTGGCTTTCATGTTGTTCCCTGCAAAAAGTTGGCTACACCAACTTTGAGACATGATAACTTTAGCTGAAAATTATTTCAATTGGATTTCTAAAGGGGGTAGAAGAGGATGAAGCTCTAGGGTGAGAGTGACATTTCCCTCTGCTCACACTACTTCATATGATTATTCATATATTTTACTAGCTATAAGAGGGCGGACATTATGTCTGTTTGTTTAACTGATTCTCCCGAGGAATACATGTTCTCTCAAGTTGATCTTCATACTCTAAACAAGTATGCAGAGAGGAATCAAGGTTATCAATGGATTTTTCTTCGAGCCTATGACGATAAGGAGAAGGTAATGCAGCATAATAATTCATGAAAGCGACTTGGTTCTGAGGTCGAATGAGTTCAGGGATTTGATTGTATAACTTAGTGAAATGCAAGTTGAAGGACTTGATGTCTCACCATTTTTATAGGAAGCGATGTTATTATATTCTCGTAACTGCTCAATTGGGATTTCAGATTCTATGGGTGGATTTGAGTGAATAGAATAACCTTCCAAGTAGACGTAATATTAAGAGGAAGGTCAAAGAAATCGGTCGTAGCCTTTCCTTCCAAGGAATTGACAATGATACTTGCATGCACTTATTGTCATTGATCCTATGTTGTGACAAGCATTAGAAAATGCCTCCAAGTATTCATTTGTAGTGACAAGCATCTTCCTAAAACCTAGGAAGATTCTCTTTGAATTTAGGGAGTGGACAAGTAGCAGGTGCTAGGTTAAGAGGAAAGGAAACATGCCATGGTGGGATTGTGGTGTCTTCTTCAAATTGAAAAATCCCATATTTTTTTTATGACTTTTGTGGGATTGGTGGTAGATTAGACAAGGATATGGTGGCTATATAAGATGCCAATCAACGATGAAGCTGAAGTCTGAGAGGAGGAAGCACTTCTAGTGCCACCAAAGCCACCACTAGATGCCATATTGTGGATGATAGGTAAGGAGAGAAAGATGACCTGGATGAATCAAGGAAAGTTCTTAGAGCACTTTGTTGGATAGATAACACAACGCTTATTCTTCCTATTTCAACAATAGATTAATTTCAGTGATAATCCTTTCTTCTCTATAAACACAGGGTCTAAGGATGAAAGAAGGGTTATTGTTGATTTCAAAACCATTCATGTCTAGTCAACGTTTTTTAAGCACTAATGTCTCAAGCCATAATTTCTGCCAATGAATCAGATTAAGCTCAGCCCGAAAGTATTAGCAATGCTCCAAATGGTGTTAAAAATTCAAAGTAACACTGGTCTGATCTAAAGACTGGGCTCAATATTGGGCGACCTTGCAATAGGTACAATCAAGAAGAAGAAATAAAAATGTACCAAAGAATTAATATAAAAAATAGATGTATTCGATGATAATCGAGCATAAAAAATCAACCAGAGAAATATTGAAGATCTCCCAAAGAGTGGTCACCAAATAAAATGTTGAGGAAAGATATGAAATGATATTACTCAAGCATTTTCATATCTTTCTTGGCTAAGGCAAGATAGCTGGTAATGTTACACTATGTTTATAGCCATCAAATTTGATATCCCAACTCACAAGTATCGACATGTTTTCTAGGGTTGGTTTTTATAAATAAAAAGCTTGTTGAAAAAATTCATTATTTATATGAGGATTTTATGAATATAACAAATGATGAAATAAATATAGATACATAAGTAAAGACACCAAGTCAATAATCAAACCAGATGAGACATAAAACAATCTCTTATTTCATTCCAATTATCAAAGAATCGTTATCTTTACAAAATTTCCCGAGGAAGTTTTGTGGTGGGACCAAAGTCAAATTTAGACATCCTCGATGAAACATACAAAAGGACCCTTGACAGAAGGTAAAAAATTGAACTTTCGAAGCTAGATCATCTTGCCATAGATTGTTTCACACTAGACTCTGCTAGTCAGCCTTTAATAGTCATGAAATCTAATTCACAAGCAGACAAGTCTTCACAAACCATCAAAGATAGATCAACACCTCTCAAAACAAGTAACCGAATGATGTGTTCAACCAATCTGTTTTCTGCCAATAGTACCTTGCTATCATAAAAAATAACTAGGCTTCTAATGAATTAAGGAATGAAATGAAACTAAATTATCTCAACATAACTCAAAGAAAACTTTAGTGATGTTTCTCCTTCATAATTCTCCCTCTTGTCTTCCCTTTCCTTTGCCTTTAGAAAGTTAGAATTGGTTGAAGTAGTTGAACTACTTATTTAGTTAGGTTAACTAAAACTCAACCAACTTCTTTTTATTTAAGGGGGAAAGGTAATAAAATCATAATATGGTTTTAAATAAATAATAACTACTAGGTGGGACCCCTAGTGACTCCAATTTTAGTTCTTTAACAATCATAAAACAAATAGTTAATCAAACAAAACATCCTTCCTTATGACTCCCATCATCACATTCATACTTTGTCAATTTATATCAATGATAATTGAAATTATTTCCAAAAATATATTTCCCATATATCCAAAAAATAGTGTGTTGTCCAAAAAAAATCAGAAGTCAATTGTCCTCAACAATTAATAAATAAAAACTTAAAATCTATATTTTCCACTATGGGAGGAAATCTTTCCCTTGTTGTTTCTGTCACCTTTTGATCTCTTTGAATTTTCCTTAGGTTGTGTGGAGCCTGTAGGCCTAATCTCACTGATCACATGAGAGTAATCATCTCTCAAATTCATGCGGGAGGACATAGATTTATGAGAGTCATTTGAGGGTGAGGAAGGGGTAGCAGTGGATTTTCCTTTGTCAGGAGCAAGGTGGGCCTCGGTTTTCAACATTTTTCTTGCATGGGAAGACTGAAATGGTGAGTGAACAAGGGAAGCTTGGAAAATTTGATTAATAGGTGGGGGAGCAGGTAAAGACAAGTTAGGCCAGCCACGATGTTGGGAGACTATCGGGTGGACAATCTCTTGCCATCTGTCACTTTTAGGGACTTAAAGTTGCAGTGAGACATGAGGAGGCACTGGGATACCGGAGACCTGTGGGGATTGGAAGGGAGGCCTTTCAGGCCTAGGTTGAACCACTCCTTGACCAATCCAATTAAAAAATCCATCTTGAAATAGTTGGCCTAACTCTTGCGAGTCTGCATCAAAGTGTATCGAGAATCTTGGCCTTCTAGGGCCCCTGTTCCCATTTCCCCTTCCCCGGTTACCCCGACCATGGCTACCTCTACTGAAAAAATCTCATTCTTGTATGCATAATTGATTAGCAATTAGTTTCTTTAACAACCATGCATGACAACTCTTTTAAATATGAAATAAAATTTATCTCAACAACATAGCAGACTCATGCAATCCAATCCATACAAATTTTTTAATAGTTTTCAATGAGCAGGGGGTGAACAAAGGTTCTAGGATATGCGAGGGGTTGTATTGAGCGAAAAAATTTAAAATGAGGGGGGAAAGATCATGATTACTGCTCACAGACAACAAAAAATCAACTGTATCGTAAACCAAAAGAATATATCACTATAATTCATCTGTGCAATCCCTTAACTGTCATAATACAAAACTTATCTTAACTATAATTAAATTTTATGAACTTGGAGTGGATAGTGAATATGGGAAGGTGAGGAGAATTGTAATTAGCGGAAAGTGAAATAATGGTAAGGGAAAAAAGCGGATACTGTTCGAAAAATCAATTAAGTAATCCATAAAAACATTTTGGTATTCAATACAACTATTCCAGCATCAATTAAACAATTATTGTGGTCAATTAAACCATTACTGTGTGTTAAAACTTGCTCACTTTCCCACATTCAATTTCCTTAAAAAAAAATAATTAACATAGAATTTAATCATACTCAGAATCGTCATGACTTTCGCCATATTATTTAAAAGAATTTGGTTTCCTTTCATTTACTTCATTTTCACACTTAAACCAAATCCAAGGAACACACAGTCTTATTATTTCAACTTTGTTCAACATATAAAGATATCAACCACTGCCCATAAATTTATTTTTTCAAATCAAATATAGACGCAGGTCTTCCCTGAGTTGAACAAACTCCTTTTAAACATGCCCGACCCCATTCCTTTGACAAATTCAACAATTAAATTTGCAATAAAACCATACTACGAAAACCCTGTGCTCATCTCTGATGGTGCAATAAAAAAAAATGAGCACGATGTCCATAAATCTTACACAGTAGACAACCAAGCCACAATTATCAACTTTTCAACTTGCAATAATCTCGATCGGGACAAATTAAACACACAACAACCCAACCTCAATTTATACCATGCTATAGGAACACACAGACCATGCATAACGCAAAGAGGCACCTCTGTGACTGTACATATCCAATTACTCCCAATCAAACCATTTTTAACAATGTTGAGTTATCAATTCCACTCTTACATCAAAAGGAGGCAGCGACTAAATGCCCATTATCATTTCCAATTACAACTGGGTAATCAACCCGATCAAACAGATACGAGCCAATAATCAAAGGCACTGTCAATGCTACTCAACCAACTCATGACATTCAAGACAATACCAACAGGGTGTGACTGGTTTAGTTTATCAAAATCGGGCTTTGTAACTAATGAAAAACTAACCAAGGGTTCGCTTAGTGGAACCAAACATAGGGAGGCCAGAGGTCAACTATATCAACAGTAGGTGGGAGCCTTCGAGACAAGCATAGTGGAACCATAAGCCTTATAACCCTTATCTTGCAAGACAAGGTGATAGTTCGACAACGGGTAGAGTAGACCATGAGGCTGAGGAGCAGAGGTCTCTTATTGGCCAGTAACCAACATAAAAAACATGCGGAGGCATAACCCTCGTGGTTTTCCCCAAAAGTTGAATAATGTTGATAGAAATGCAGAGCCCAAGTAATACCAACCAACCCTAAAGAAATCTTCTTGACATAATAGCCACCCATAACCAACTGTGTGGATACTAATAACGTAAAATGACCTCACGGCCAGGTGGAAAAATGATATGCAGTGACCAAAAGGTGGTTCAAATCATACATAACAACCCCATAAAACCAAAGACAACCAGGTGTGGTTACAATGACTATGAGGAGACAACCAACAAGGCCAAACAGAATGAAACCTTCCAATAAAAACCCATGAAGACAACATAGAACCATCACAGCTTCCACCACACAAAACAACTAATGAAAACACGACTTCCACCATCAATTTTTCCATTGCAATGAATAACACAAACAACCATTCCAGATAAAAGACCACGAGTTTACACAGTTTTCAGCCTCAAGAAAACACACACCAATACATCATTGAGCCAATGTTCATTTAATAAACATAGCAAGTTCATGGATGGGCGAAAAAAACATACCTATAACCAAATGGCCTTAAAAATGCGAGCTTGGTCGAGCAGTTCCTTCCACACCTGAATCCCGGAGCTTAACCACAACAAAAATGAAATGAACAATAACCAAGTTAGGGTGATGGATAGTGGGAGAAGTATGGAGTGACGTGCATTTATTGCATGTTGCTTCCATCCTCCACTCATTCAATTATGTAGTATATGACAACCAGCCAAACCATTATTCCATTAATCCATGCATCGAAACTTGCATACATTTTTTGTCAATTGCATCACCTGATCCATATTGACCATTGCCCAAAACCATACTATAACATATATCACATGTGCCTCATATAACTCAATAAAATTGTATAGCCACTAACATTGCTAGTTAGGACTAACATCAATTCCTTTAATTTCAAATGCATATAGTATAGCATAGCATAGTTTAGTTCCTTCTTCTTGGAATTTTTTCCATATTGCTCTTGTCTCTTATTATAACTAACATGTGTCTTGTGCAGGTGTAAAAGGTAATAAATCATGGCACCAATATCAATGCAATAATAGTGAATATAAGCCATTCATACATGGAATTTAGAGTTTAGAGAAACATAACCAACACATAAAATCCATTATCCATCTTCCATTAAGTCGCAAATAAAACCAATAATTCATCATCAATCATGTAGAACCCTGTAAGAAGTTTCGAACAACAACATAAATATCAAATAAGAACCTAATCTGATCCTCCAATCTACAAGTGGGTCCCACCTACTAGTATTATATATCATTAGCTTAGTTTAAATAATAAGCTTTAGCAATACTTTGCGGTCGAAATCCTCTTTGCAATTTTTATCGTCAACACCAGCCTCATAAATGTAGATGGTGCATTACATAAACCAAATGGCATGACCAATCATTCATACAAACCTCGCCTTGTCTTGAAGGTAGTATTCTAGGTGTCTTCTTCCTTGACACCTACCTGGTGGTATCCCGATTTTGAACCAACTTGGTGAAACATTTTTTGTGTTGCCACCGATATAACATATCATCAATCTTGGGAAGAGGGTACCAATTTTTTAGTGTAACCTTGTTCAATTCTACGTAGCCGATACACATTTTCCAAGTCCCATCCTTCTTTGGTGAAATTATGATAGGTGACCCACAAGGTGAGTTTCTTGGTCAAATCACACCCTACTCCAACAACTATTGCAAATGCTTATTCTCTTTGTTTTCTTCTATAATGGGCTATCTATACAACCCAATATTCGACAATGGGGAGTCTTGAAATAATTTTATTTTTTGCTCAACTTACCTTTTGGGTGGTATCCTTTTAGGCCCCTGACACACTCCTATGTATGCCTGCAAAATACCTCCAACTGATGTTTCTAATATTTAGTACACCCCTCCACTGATTCCTTTACTCTTATAGACTCATCCTCAGTCTGATTTTCTCTTAAGAAAATTAAAACATATTTCTTACTCGAACTAATTGACTTCTTGTCTTGGTTATCCCTTACCAGTGAGATCTTTGACTTACATTTATGCGTGTTGATGATCTAGCACTTCCCATCCTTGATTATTCGGTATCGGTTGGATCTCCACATGAGTATTGCATCCTTCATATACATGTAAGGGATTCCAAACACTACTCCACATCCATCAAGGGGTACTAAGTCCAATTCCACTTCATCAATAAAATAAACACTTACAACAAATTTAATCTTACAACATATCACTACCTTGATATTTGCATCCTTGTTTACCCATCGCAATCGATATGGGATAGGATGATCAAAAACCTCCATTCCAAGCTTGTTGATCAGATTTGTTGCTATGAGATTAGCCTTTGAACCAGAGTCGAACAAGGTGTCTATCTTGGTCTTCTAGACCAGGATCTTGATGTGGAAGAGTTTGGTCATATCCTTCTCTTCATGGTGATGAAGGATACTCATATTCGCCTCCTTCTGCACTAATGTGCAAACAATATTTTCATCTACATCAGAGCTTCTTTTAACCTAATTGCTTGAATCCATGGCTACACAATTATTTTTCTTTTCATCCTTCTCGTTGTTCTTCGGGTTCAAATATAGATGATTTTTCAAGTAATTTTCCCTAGTGTGCTCATAAATATTGCAATAGTTACAATGGTTTCTAATATCATTGCACTAATGTGAAATTGTTGTCATCTTGATCTTATCCTTTCCCCCCTTTCCACTTCTTCTTCCCCTCCTTGGAAACTTCCTAGTGCTCTTTTTTCTTGGAACCACTTGGTCTCCCTTTCTTGTGGCCTATGTTTTCCAGATATTGTTCCTGTACACATGCCTTGTCCACTGTCCTTAGCTTGAAAATAATCATTTTATTTCATAGATGGCAATGTAGACCCACCAAATACTTGAGAAGTACAATTGGGTTCTTGGGAGAGATACCCAACATGATGCCCATATTTTTGAACTCGGTGGTGTACTCATGTACACTCTGCCCTTACTTCTACCTAAAGTAGTGTCGCTAGATCAATTGGTCCTCTACATACCTGATAGTGTATAATTGAGACTTGATAAAAAAAATTGAATTCCTCCCACCTAGTTACAAGTGGATCGTCGTCCATCCTAAGTGTTTCTTTATGGATTTCCCACCAAGTTAAAGCATGGACCTCTAACTTTAGTTTGGAAAATAATATCTGTTCTTCTTCATCTATATGGCGAACAATGAAATAAACTTCTAGTTTTTGCAACCAATGATTTTTTTTTAATGCAACAATATCACCTTGGTATGGTTTTATGCCCACTTTTCTTCCATATTGAATAAAAAATATGAATGGTTTATGGTACTAGAACTCGACTACTCTTTCTTGGGTTCTTTTTGTGACTCCTTTTAAGAGTCTTTTTTATCCCCTAATTTCCCATCTGATCCAATCTCTGAGTTCAAGCCTCCAACTTCTCTTAACAATCTGATATTTCTTGATAGAACGACCACGAGGAAGGAAATACTACAAGATATGTTAGTAAATTTCTCTTCCAACCTCGAAAATATGTCCTTTACTGGATCTTGAGGGTTGTTATGAACATACTCATCAGCCATGGATAGGGTTCTATGAAATTCTTCTTAAACCAATTCCTGGACCCCTATAACTTTCCACAAATACATCTAGAAAACCATTCTAATACCAATATTACCTATAAACTATCATAGATATTTCATTGGACAGTTTGTCACAACATAACTAATAAAATACTGAAATATTTACTATGAAAGTTAATTTCCTTTGGATCTCAAATTCTTTAATTACTGTTTTTTGTCTTAAAATGTATGAAATAGCCGAAATATGAAAAATAGAGAATATAATAAATACTCACACACAATACAAAAAAAAAGAAAAGATATAACTTGGTAAACCCAATACAGGATAAAACCCATATAGAAGGTGACGTCTCTCTGCTCTCTTTTCTTCAAATGCAATTACAAAGAAAGAGGCACCCTCTATGGAGTTGAATTTGACCGTGGCTTCTATGACTGCTACAAAATATCTTCTACTCTATTATGCTCTAAATATACCACTTGTAGGTTATCTTCTTAACTATTGAACAAATACAATTGTAAAGAATGGAAACCCTTCTCCTCCTAGCAGCTCGATATTTAACATCATTTGATAGCCATGGGTTTTGACACACCAAAAATAACCCTACAAGATGATTCCTATAATTTGGTGTGGCCAAACTAGGACCTGCCATTAAAATAACCCTACAAGATGATTCCTATAATTTTTTCCACTCCGAAAGAATCAAGATAGATGAAAAATAATATAATGAACCAATCCATATCACTTTGTAGTTTATCAACATCAATTGCATCATCAATGTTTTTAATGTAAATATTTTATCCATGAACATGAATGCAAGGAAAAAAGGCTATAAGAGAATATGACCCTGAAAAAGAAAGAGAAATAAAAACCAAAACACCCACCTAGGATTTTAATATCCATTCTTGACATCTCTCTACATATTGTCGGTGCAAAAAATTTCCACACTCTAGCATTTTTCTATCCCTTCCAACATATATGGCCTTATTAATTAGTAAAATAATAAATTAGATAAAGATGGAATTAATGATGAACTAGTAAATATTGGTGTAGAACAAAATAAACATACCAAACTTTGGTTTCAAATACTATTTTGTAACAAATATAAAGACCCAATAGACTTACCTGTATGCAAACAATTCATACTCTGCATTTCTCCTTCAACGTCATTTAGATCCTGAAAATTGACAAACTCAAATCCTCTTGGATTGTCACTTTCATCCCTCATTACAGCTACATTGAAGATTTTTCAAAACTTTAAAAGCTTCTCAAACAAAATTTCCTCACTTACATCATCTTCTAGGTTCTTAACATACAAATTGCTGATTTTTTTATTAGCAGAAGATCCAAACCTATCATTCCTTTTAGTGAATTCTCCCACATATCTATAGAAACATAAATCACAACATAACAAAGAATCTAAAAAATATACATCTGGAATTTGGTCTGCATACAATAATTAGTATTAAAACCTAGATATCATTTCCTTTCTCACCATTTTCAAGAATTTAATAAAGACTAACAAATTAAATAATTTAATATATTGTGTATACTTATTTAGGGAAGGAATTTGCATTGTTGAAAGAGGAGCACTAGCCCATCCTATGCAAGAGGCAAAATTGTATTCCATTTTAAAATAGAAGATGAGCCTCAAATTGGAGTCTTATATCACATGAGATGGAAAATTCTAATCCCTATATTGGAATGCATACCAACCCTTTCCTTGGGGTAATAATGCAAGGAATACCAACATACCAACCACTTTGTTACACTTAAAATTG
>SNQJ01S0223353.1:0-14872 GCA_010110895.2 Picea sitchensis
GAGGCATGGGAAATTTTGGCCCACCTCCTAGTTTTCATTATGCTAGGAAGAATGATATCAAACTTTTATCAAACATATATAGTTTTTGATATTTCCTTTCTTATAGCTTCAAAAAACTCATGTTTTATACATATGTTAAAATGGACAAGTTGATGCATTGTTGTTGGTCTGGTTTCCCAAGCGCCAGACCAACAAAAAAAATTTTGTATAATATTCTCTTAAGCTAATACAAAGTCTATGGATAATTTACAAAAAAAGAGTTGATTTAGAAATAATTGAGCTTTCACTTTACTCCATGTATATTTCTATTTTGATGGTTTTACCACATATATCTTGTGTCATTTGTGATCTTGTTGTTATGCTATGATCTCGTGACCATGCAATTTCAAACACTTGTTGCATAAAAATATGTAATGTTGCATTAAAAATATGTAGAGCGGTTGAGTTGGCACTTATGAGTGCATTAAAATATGTGTAGTGTATGAGTTAACACTTGTGGGTATAATCTAGGTGGATATTGGTAGCCACCCACCTATTGCAACTAGCTCCAATTGACAATTTTTAGTTCAGCATGTTCTTCTGTACTTCTTTGTAATTGTGGGTTCTACACTTTCAGGGATGTCTGAAGCCATAGACATATTCCAGGTTTTGGGGCCCTAAACAGTGTTTTTTTGTCTTTCCACAGTCAAACTATAGACAGAGTCGAAGTTTGGAAGTGTAATGTGTAGTTCTTAAAAATACAATTCCAACGGGCTATTACACGCCTAAAACAAAGGTCATATGAAAAGTTACAAAACCGAGAAGTTGAGGTACCAACTTACCCATCAGGGCCCACATGAATTTTGGCATTTCATCTCCTAGGGTTAGCATGTTTTATGTCTAGGGTTTTGGAATTCATGAGTAATGTTAAAATGGCCTCTGGAGCATCATTGTAATCATTCTACTCAGATGGATGCACATAGTAGCCACATCTATTCTCAGATATAGCTACCGCCATTCGAGCAAGTTGTTTTAGTTCTGCAATTTTACAATTTCAACCTATTTCATTTATTCAATAGAAGATATTGTTCACTAGATATTTGTGTTGTTCTCCATATCTTTGTCTTTATTGTATTCAGTCTATTAATCAGTTTGTTCCACTACTAAATATGGAACAATGATATCAGAACGGTCTTCTCTTCATTTATTTTTCTTGGTGCATATCCCCAACAAGATCTAGGTACAAGAAGTTTGGACTCGAACCAGTCAAGCCTTTGCAAGATCGGTTGCACCGAGCCCGAAAAAAACCCATGGGGGACGAAAAGAAAGATGTTGAAGAAAGATATCCTTTTAAATTGTTGCTCGAGGAAACCCTTGCACAACAAAGGAAAAAAATGATGGACAACTTTGCACAGATTCTTCGGTGACATCCCACAGGAGAAGCATCTTCACCAAACGACCATGCAACAACCTTCAAGGTAGAAGTAAATTTTGTTATTCCATTATCTGAAGGACTGATAGATGTGGATGTTGTAGATAAATGGTTGAATCTGCTTGAAGGTTATTTTTTGGTCCACAATTTTTTTTATAGGGAAAAGATTACTTTTGTACTCCTCAAGGCTGTCCCCCGTGTTAAGGACTGTTGGGATACTTACTATGAGAAAAGGGCCATAGAGGGATCTGCATTATTTGCAGTCACCCCTACATGGGATTCCTTCCACGATGCCATTAAAGAACAATACTACCCTATTGGAAGCTACGAGGACCAGTACACTAGATCGACCACCCTGCATTAGGAAAGGGACTAGACAGTACCAGATTTCACCAATATTTTCCATACCCTGCGCACAAAATTGGGTATCAAAGAATATAAGGGACATATGGTGCTCAAATTCCATTGTTGTTTGAATAAATACATTCAAAAAGAAATGGATTTTCTGGACATCGCATCATTGGGTACGGATTATAGATATGTTGTCAAGATCGAGAAAAAATTCAAGAAGAAGAGGCAAGAGTTTTGATCTAGAAACTCCTCACAACTGAAGAAGGGAAAAGGCGACCCCAACCCACACAACAAGGGACAGAAAAAAGATGTCCACTCTCAGGACAACTAGTCGAAGACACAACACAAGAAGAGTAATGAGAATTCGAAGAAGAACATAGGAAAATGGTGTGAATACCATAAAATCACTTGGAACAACAATGAATAATGTCGCTCCAAGTATTCACTCATGGTCAAGTTGAAGGATTATGAGTCAGAGGTCGATTCTGACTCCAAATAAAATCCAGAAGGAGGGGAGTGGATTATCGATGATGAACCCAATGCCATTGTCGCTACCACCAAACTACATCTAAGTGAACCAGAAGAAACAAAGGAACGGGAACGCATATTTCACTCACATATGCAGGTAAAGGGGGTCCTGCTTCATTTTATTGTCCATAGCAGCAGTCAGAAGAACCTGATATCAGTAGAGGTCTTCAATTAGTTGGAGCTACTGATGACACCGCACGTGCAACCCTACACCATCGAATGGCTTCGCCAAGGAAGAGATCTCTAAGTCAGCCAACAATTTTATCTGCCCTACAACATCAAGCCTTTCAAATATGAGGTATTGTGTGATATTTCTCCCCTTGGAGTTTGTGATGTTCTTTTAAGAAAACCATATTTGTGGAAGTGTCATGTTTTGTATGAGTCTAGTTCCCGAAGTGTTATTATTACTTTGGGTAGAAAATTGTATAGGATACCAGAGGTAGCATTGCCTATCGCTATTTCTTTAATATCTGCTAAGAAATGTAGTAAGGTCATTTCACAGACTGAGAAGTTCATCTTCTTTGTGATCTGCGCTCACAATTAGAATAAGGTCACTGCCACATCTGTGGCCTCTACATAGAGCCTCTATTTGCAGTAGAAGCAAGTGAACGGGATCGTGGAAGAGTACAGAGACATATTCTCCTCACCCATCGGGGTACCGATGCACTGCCAAGTCAAGCATCCAATTGATCTAACCCTCGGTGCACCTCTTCCTAATGGACTAGTCTATCATCGATCACTAATGGAAAATGAAAAAATCAAGCATCAAGTCCAGGAGCTTCTTCAAAAGGGGCACATCAGACCCAGCGTCTCCCCCTGTGAAATCTCAATTTTTCCAGTGCAGAAGAAGGACGGCACCTGGCGGCTCTGCATTGATTACAGCCTATTAAAAAAAACCACAGTCAGGAACCGATACCCAATTACTAGAATTGATGACCTTCTTGAACAACTCAAGGGGTGGAAATTCTTCAACAAGATTCACTTAAAGTTTGGCTACCACCAGGTTCCCATTGAACCAAATGATGTATGGAAGACAACTTTCAAATCTAAAGAAGGTCTCTTCGAATGGTTTCTCATGCCCTTTGGCTTAACAGATGCACCAACCACTTTCATGATATTGAGGGATGATCTATTGAGACCCTTCACCAACTCTTTTGTGGTGGTATATTTGGATGAAATCCTCATCTTCATCAAAACGTGGGAGGATCACATGCAACATATTCATTAGGTTTGAGCACTCTGTGGCAACACAAGCTATATGCCAACTTGGAAAAATGCTCCTTTGGAATGAACAAGGTCCAATACTTGGGCTACATTTTTTATGAGCATGGGGTAGATGTTGATCTAGCTAAGATCCAAGTCATCCTTGATTGTCCTGCGTCGACCACACTAACCAAGCTTCAAAGATTCTTGGGGTTGTCCAACTTCTATCGATGGTTCATTTTTGGATTCTTCCATATTTCATGGGCCCTCAACCAAGTGACCAAGGGTGGTGGCAAGGAAAAGTTCGCGTGAGGGAAGGAACAACAATGAGAATTTGATGATCTGAAGCATAACCTGTGCTCATCTCTAGTAATATCCTTGTCTAATCTGCAACAACCATTTGAGATTGATACTAATGCATATGACTATGTTGTAGGTGCAGTTCTCACTCAACATGGTCATCTGATGGCATACCATAGTGAGACACTCTCAGATATTGTCCGGAAATACCCCACCTATGACAACGAAATGTATTCCATTGTACAAGAGAGTCGTCAATGGAAAAATTACATTTTGGGAAAGGAGACAATCATCCACACTGATCACAAGGCTCTGCAGTTCATACAGACACAAGGAAAGTTGCAGAATGACCGCCATCAGAAATAGTCCACCTACCTGCAAAAATTACATTTCAACATCAAGTATAAGGCAGGGAGCACAAATCATGTCATTGACTGCCTCAGTCGACCTCCTGTAACTACACTCACCACTGCAATCCATTCATGTGGACATCAGGCATATGAGTGGCCCCAACTCTATCAGCAAGATTCAGACTTCGCCACCACCTATCAACTCTTTGGTGCAAGCTCGAATGTCACAGATTTTCACATCCAGTACGAACTGCTATGCCATTTGGTCCATCTCTATGTTTCTGCAAGCGATCATGCAAAGATGATTTGGGAATCTCACTGCAATGAAATGGCGGGACATTTTGGCGTGCGTCGTGGAGAAAACTGTGTATGTTCTACAAAAATATTTTTATTGGCCAAAACTTTGACAAAACGTCAACAAGTATATCAGATCGTGCACTGTATGTTCCATTTCCAAGTCAGCCATCAAGAATAAAGGCTTATACAACCCTCTTCCTACTCCCGAGAAGCCTTGGGAATCCATCTCGATGGATTACATTTTCTTCCTTCCATCCAACAAGAAAGGAAATGATTGTGTATTTGTGGTAGTTGATCGTTTTTTGAATATGGCCATACTCACAGCCTGCAAGAAGAACATCAAAGTGGCATATACTGGAAATCTCTTCTTCGAACAAGCGTGGGTCCATTTTGGATACCACAAACCATCATCTCCAACTGGGACAGTAGGTTCCTCAGTACATTATGGTCGAGTCTCTGGTCACTGTTTGACACCATGCTCACCAAATCCACTGCTTTCCAACCCCAAATCGATGGCCAAATAGAGTTCATCAATCGAATGATTGTGCACATCCAACACATGTACAACTCTAAGAATCTGTGTACATGGGATGAGATACTTCCCTATGTTCAACACAGTTACAACATGGCTCTCCATAGCTCCACTGGTCATAGCCCAATTTAGGTAGGGTTGGGATTCCAACCCTTGGGTCCCATTGATGTTGCACTACCTCTTGTAACCCCACAGAAAGACTCTTCCCGTGTTCAATTTGAGACCAACAAAACCACTAGATTCATAGAGAGGATTCATCACATCCGCCAACAGGTCCATGAGATTTTGCAGAAAGCCAATGCTAAGTACAAGCAGCACCATGATAAACACAGGGTACCACACTAGTTTCAGGTGGGAGCTAAGGTCCAATTACATTTGCAGAAAGAGAATCTTACAGAGCCCCATCAGAAGATCTGCCCACTTCGCTATGGGCCTTACATTATTACCAAGGTTGTGGGTAGCAATGCTTTTGACCTTAACACTCCACCCTTCCTTGGATTGCACCCAGTTTTCAATGTGGACCTCCTTCGACCATATTTTTCACCATTATTGGACACCTCATATATTGCAGAACAACTAACACCAATAGAGCTCAACCCTGACTACATGGAATAGGTATCCATTGATCAAATAGTGGACACATAGGTCAAGGGAACTCACCCGCAGAGGATCCGGCTTTAACGGGTTGTCAAGGCAGGGCATATCCTACACCAAGGAAAGTGGATCACCCAGGGCCAAATTCAGTATAAGTTTCCTCACCTAATGGGGGAACTCAATGCAATGGATACAATTTCTTCCTAAGGGGGCAGGACTGATCCAAGTGGATATTGGTGGCCACCCACCTATTCCAACTGGCTCCTCTTGACAATTTTTAGTTCAACACGTTATTTTGTACTTCTTTGTAATTGTGGGTTCTACACTTTTGGGGTATTCTAAATCCCTACACATCTTCCAGGTAGAGACTGGTGGCCTCCCACCTAATCCAACTGGATTATTTTGTATTTTTTCATGTCAGCACATCTTTTTGTACTTTTAGGGTCATTTTGGGGCCCTAAACAATGGTTTTTTAGCTTTCCACAATCAAACTATAGAGGGAGTCAAATTTTGATGGCATAATGTGTATCTCTCGAAACAATCTTCCCAATGGGATATCATGCACCTAAAATAGAGTTTGTATGCAAAATTTACAACCCCCAGGAAGTTGAGGTACCAACTTATCCATCGGGGCCCAGAGGGATTTTGGTAGCTATCATTTGGAGCCTCATTGTAATCATTATATTTAAACGGATGCGCGTAGAAGCCACATTTCTTCTCAGACATAGCTACCACCATTTGAGCAAGTTTTTTCAGTTCTGCAGTTTTATAGTTTCAGCCTGCTATCGCACAGTTTTTAGTTGGAGTAAAAGATGGATGGAAGAAAGGAAAACTAGCAAAACTGAGACTATCCTACCACTGTCACCTTGATAGGATAGTTCTTTATGTTTAGGTTGGTAGGCCCAGTGGAGACGTCCTCGGTGACCTGGGGTTTTGAGAAGGCAAAGGTTTGAAGCTAAGTATAATTTTCCCCTCTCACAAGTCACCACCAATCATAAAGTCTGGCTAATGAGCCAATAAAGATGAAGATAATCAGAAGTAAAAATAGTAACCAACTGTAGCTACCCGAGACAAAGCAACAAGAAAACTATACATGCGCAAGATCACTTTCTTGGTTGGTACTTCATATAATCATGGACTTCTGATATAAAGCAATTGAAAAACAATATTGATGAAGCAAGTCAACGATGCACAATAGCAATGATTACAATATATTTCGCTTCACAATAAATGCTAAAGAAGTTTCACAATGAGCAAATGGAAATTTATCATCAATCTAACAATATCAATACTAGAAGCAACGCTTTAGCCAATCTTTCAATTGCTTTAAAGATACAATAAATATTGCATGGATATGGTTATAATGCAAGTAGATGACAGAAGTAATAGGGTCAATGAGTGTTAGTCCTAGCTAGGGTTAGAAAGAGTAAATGATTGTTGAAAGTTTTGGAAGTTGTGATCAAGGTACTCAAATAATGAAGGTCTTAGATCAGTGCGTTATTAGGGAAAATGGAGTCAAAAAAAATGCAAATGTTGAAGGGTCGAAATGATAGTGATAGTGCTAAAGACAAGAGGGTTTTAATGTTGAAGTGTTGCTAAGTCAAGGCTTCAACAATCAAACCCTAGGGGAAAACGACTCACAAAAGTGTAGAAACCCTAGGCCTTAGTGTGTTTTCCTCCTTCTTTAGCTCAATGACAAGATAAAAAAAATGGCTAGCTTTGAAGAGTGGATGGTGGAGTGTTTCTATGGCAAGGATCTAACATTTGTCTTCAGCAAAATAAAATTTCTAATTGGCATAATCTAGTGGGGACATGAAATAAGGACACCAACATGTGCTTATTCCCTAGGGTTTAATTCAATAATTTTATTAACAAAATGCAAGTAAAAGACTATAACCATTCAAATAAGGGAAAGATTGCAGAAATTCACTTACATTCACCAAGTATCATCAAGCCAAATCCTAGTTGTAAACCTTCCAACAAGAGAAATGCCAAAAATAGCTAAGATAAGCCTTCTTTCAACAAGTGCGCCACAATTTCAGCCAATAACCCTTAGAGGGCCGAACATTTCAGACCTCACCAAGTGGTGAGTGAAAGATGATTATCAAAATGAGAGTTTTAACACTCTACTTTTACAGTATCAATGACCATTATTAAAATTTAGGTCACCAAAAGTCCAACAAGGCCAAAATACCAAATAATATTGTTTTACATTAAATGTCATAAATTAAACCCTAATCAAGAAAAAGTAATGACGTCATGCCCTTTCTAGGGTGACGTTATCCCTTTTTAGGGCAGAATTGGCCTCCTGGAGAAAAATGTTAGACCTCCTTGGGCTTCTCCAAGATACCACACATGCCATAACTGCCACAAATGTCTCCCAAAACATCCATAAAGGTTGGATGACATCATAGGCATCCTAGGTGATGTCATGGGCCTTCCAAGGCCAACGTCCCAGTGCAGAGGGCACAAACCCCTTAGGTAAGGCTCTGCCAGGTTGCCTCAGTGGAACGTCCTCCTCTTCTTCGGTGCAAACCTTTATGTCTTGTCTCTGCCCCCTACTGGGGTCTCAGCATCCATCTGGTGGGCTCTTCAACCCCATGGAGGTCTGAACTAATCATCTCCCCATGTGTACCTGTCCAATATGGCACCTGTC
Source organism: Picea sitchensis (assembly GCA_010110895.2). NCBI lineage: Eukaryota > Viridiplantae > Streptophyta > Pinopsida > Pinales > Pinaceae > Picea > Picea sitchensis. The sequence continues at coordinate 8,223 of SNQJ01S0223353.1, forward strand.
TGACGGGTATGATCCTGCACATCAACAGATATGAATTCCATGGGCTCATAATTCATAGGGATCATAGCAATGTCAATCACATCCAATCATCAATTTTATTAAACATGTGCATAAAACCCCTTTTACCCAGTCAAGTGCTCAAAGACATTACACAAATCTACAAGACAGGTTTGGAGGAAGTGACAGGGCGTCCTATTGGGCTAGTGTTCACTGGATGTGGGAAGTTTCTGGGAGAAATAAAATCCAAGTCATGTTAATGGATGAGGTGGATAAGAGATGTCCTGACAAGGGGTGCACTGATAGAAGGTAAATGCAAGGCTTACCTTTGGGTGCCTTTGTAGAAGGCGATCTGCACTTGTCCTAGATTCAAATGTTTCCAAGCCCATTTATGCCTTTTATTCCTTATTCTTTATTGTTTTTTCTTTCAAGAAACTAATCAAGGGACACTACCCTGGCTTGGTGACCAGTGGTGGCAATGTTACCCACAATCACTTTCACAAAAATGAGAAGGTTGGATCGTTATGAGACCCCCTTTCTCTTGGCTATGCCACCAAGAGCCACTACCCTGGAGTGGTAACCAGCTGCTAGTAGTGTCATATTGTTAGATCCCCATGGACCTAATAGGTTGGATCGTGATGAGACCCCCTATCCTCTGACTACGTCTTGTTTTATTATTTTTTTGGGGTCCCTCTTGTTTCTTGTTGAGAATCCTTTTACTGCTTTCTCGGGAATCCCTGGGAAAAGCATCTCAAGGTTTTATTTTAGGCTTTTATCTTTTGCCATCTTGCTTTTACCTTCTAGGCCTTTAGCCCCTTCTTCCCACAAGGAAAGGTGCAACCCTTGAATGATTTGCCAACCCAATGTCTGGACCAATGTAATGGGATGGATGAGAAAGAAGTAAGATGGAAAGTGGTAAGTATGATGGGATCGGATGATGACTCTTCAAAAATACCCCCAGTGGCAACTCAAAACCTATGGGCACAATATTACTAGGGCATCCTTTCATTCCCCCCAGACATGGTCGAGTGGATAAGTATAATATCCAAGCACCTGTTAGAAACAAAAAGAACTAAATGCACATATTCGAAAATTTTGAGGATCGGAGTGACACATACCATGATACCCGGACTCATTACCTCATGGAGAAAGATCCATCTCTGCTACAATACCAAGCCGAGGTGATGGATGTTGTTGCTGCTGACAAAGTGGAGGTGCTAAAAGGAAGAAAATATGGGCCCTCCAGGGCCATGCTCAAGTCGATATGGCTCTCGGTACTCCATGTCTAGGACCTGTGGGCCTCGAGACATAATCTCCTTAGTTATCCCTAAAGTGGGGGATAACATCTAGCTCCAACTCGGGGACATGTGCTCACCATAGAGCGCATGAGAACCTCAATATATCTATCATAACATGTAACCTACTTCATCTCAATAGAAACTATCAGTAATCATTTGGGGTGGTGATGTCACCCCCAATTCACATATATAAAACTGAAAGCAATCATATGTACAAATGTGAAATCAAACTAGTCTAGCATGCAATGCAAATGGTATATACAATGAATGCAAATTCCTACCTACTTACCTACACTTACCTGTTGGCTGGATGTTAGGTGTAGTCAAATGACCAATGAAACCAATCCAGCAATGTCCCACAATACCTGCCTTTGTGCTTCATCATAAACCAAAACAATGATAAGTTAAACACAAAAATAACATGGTTTAGAGAATATATCGTATCGTTGGAAATAATAAAGTCTAACTCATGGAGGTGGGTGGGAGGGATAAAATCAGGCCAATTCATTCTCTAAGGAAAGTGCTCAATCCACTTCAAGAAGGGATCGTGAAAATTCAAAGGTTCAAAAAACTGACTCAAAAGGTCTGCAAGCTGGCTACCTAGGACGTTCTCATAATCTGNGGTGGGAGGGATAAAATCAGGCCAATTCATTCTCTAAGGAAAGTGCTCAATCCACTTCAAGAAGGGATCGTGAAAATTCAAAGGTTCAAAAAACTGACTCAAAAGGTCTGCAAGCTGGCTACCTAGGACGTTCTCATAATCTGAAACCTAGGAAGGGATTGACAAGGATCTAGTAGACAATTGGCAAACTCTCAAGGAAAAGTTGAAAACCTGAGATGACAGACTTAAACTTGTAGTACTCAACCAACCCTTGGAATCTTTTCCTAGAGGAAACTCAATATCAAAGACATACTTCCCAACTACACCTCTAGAGATACAACAAAGTAAAGAAATCGGAGGTGGCTGGGGAAAGTTGTCACAAGGATCCTTCGTCAAGAAAACAATGTCCTTACTCCTATCTGTTGAAATACATCTTATTTCAGCATACACTTAGAATAAATTAGATTTCAGCCTCATATAAATATCTAACAACCATACCACTGTTCTTTATGAGTTGAAATACTATTAACCAAGTTCTAAAATAAAATAGCAGCGGAATACAAATATGAATAGTAGACAGTAACCCACATTTGGTACAAACATCTGTGCATAAACACTTGGAGAAATATTCAGAAAATAGGAAAGATTTTGAGAAGAGTGTCTTTTTATTCAACTTAAGGAAAAATTCTAAGTATATCAACAATTTACAATCAGCATTTAATGAGTTGTACTTTTACCCTATCTGAGCAGAAATTTCACATAACCATTGTACAAAAGAGTCTTGAAATCTAAACCAGATTTCCTGACCAAAGGTACGCCCTGTCCACTCATTAAACAGCATAGATTTGTCTCAAAATATGTGCCCATAAAAGTACAGAACTATACCTTGTTGTACGGATTAATTTGCAACAGCAAAACACCTTGAAATCCATGCCAAAACTTAGCCTCGATTTCTCTGCTAACAATGACTGCAAAACCCAGCAAATATATGTTGTACATCCTCCTCTAATCTGTACTATATAGCCTTCTTTTTGTATGGCCTCCTCAAATACATACTGTACAGATTCCTTTTTGTACGGCCTCCTCTTCAATGTTGAAAACTTGTCTAGGAATGCGTGCCAATCCCCCTAGGGATGTGTGCCAACTCCAGTTGTTGAAACTCTCTTCCTCCAAGCAAAGAAAATATCATTGGGATTCGTGCCCTTTCACCTTCCCTCTAGCTCTCCTCAAAAGTGTGTCCTCCTTCTCCCAATGAGCTACCTTTAAGCAATCTTGAATTATAACTCCTCTAACCCTTGATCTCCCATGAGTGACTCTTCACTTTCCCTCAAGATCAACGGTCACGACTTAATCATTCGTTGAGGTCACTTAAGTCATTAAAGTGACTCGAAACATCATAAAATCACTTTTACATTAAAAAATAAAAAGACCCAACTTTATAAAATCACTTTATAAAGTCACTAGGAGAAAATTTGCTTGGTCACTTCCACATGTTGAGCGCTGCAAATGCACAAGTACCTCCAAGCTACCAAATCTCAACACTCCCTCTTAACGAGAGAGGTACTTCTAGTATCACCACCAGAATTTGTCTCCATCTCATCAGTTGTCATAGTTGCTCCCTCTCTACTAGAAGTCTCAACTCCCTCTGAACATGAAGCCACTACTCCCACTGCACTGGAAGTCTTTGTTGCTACCTCTGTTGTACCACGAACTGAATACATTCTCCTAGAAGACTGCACACTCTCCTGAGCATCCATTTGTGTCGACTCATGCCTATTGAGTCCTATGAGAGTCCCAGAAGAAGACTGAGTCCCATGGATAAACTCTCTCTCCCGTGTTACCTACCAACTCTCCAACACAGAATCTGAGTCCAAAAATCCACTGGACCCTAATACAGGTCTACCCAACAACTCTTACAAGACCTCATACTTGACACCAAGCATCACTGTTGTGTCATCAGTTTCTTCGATGGGATATAAAAACACATGTCCACTGTAGAAAACAACTCCAAATCCACTCTCATTCAAGGCTGACACTGAGAGAAAATTAACTGTCAACTCTGGAATATATAACACCTCGCCAACCTCTAGAAAACCTCCTAACCCTAGTTGGAATATCACCCTTCCAACCCCCTTTACTGCAAGTTGTGGGTCAGCTCCACAATTCACTCTGCAATCTGAGTCTATCTCTGTAAGATCGAGGAAAACTGACCTCAACCCAGTCATGTGCCGAGAAGATCCATTGTCAACAAACCAAGACTCAATGTCCTCGAACGCTAGGCATCCACTGCCCACGGGACCAGCCATGAGAGACAAATCCTTCTCAAATTTCTCAGCAAAATCTACAATCTGAGTTGATGTTGCCACCTCTGGTTCTGGTTTCTTCTTGTTGTTGTTTGGACATTGACTAGCATAGTGGCCAGTCTTGTGACATGCAAATAATTTCACCTTGCTCATGTTCTTATTCTTCTCATGTTCCCGGATCTCCTCTTGTGTAAAATCATCGCATAATCTGCTCCAGTCAGGGAGCTTCTCTCTCCCCACCACACACTTGATGAAAACCTCCCACTCCTTGGTGAATCCTTTGAGGGCTATCCGCACCAACTCTGAGTCAGGAAGGACTTCTCCAACAGCTTCCAACTCGTCCTTCACCTGTGCAACATGGGTGAGGTAGGTGGCACACTCTCTCCTCTGACCATCGTAGCTCCATGGAGATTATCCCGGAGAGCCATTTTTCGGTTCTCATTCTTAGCCTCATACAAGTCTTTCACTGCAACCCACATTTCATTGGTTGTCTTCATCTCATCCAAGTGTGGAATAAGGTAGTCTTTGACCCCATCCAAGATGATTCTCTGAGTCTTAGCTTCATTCACCTCATGAACATCAAGAGATGTGGGATCTATAGGTACAGGTACAACGGTGTTTGCAAATGACCACAATTTGTTCTCCTTGAGAACACTGTTGATTCTAACCTTCCACTGCAGGTAGTTGGAAAGCCCCTCCAATCTATATTCAAACCTGATGCTGGAATTCATCTTTGTCCACCTGACAAAGAACCTTTTTATGTCTTCTTCAAGCAAATGTACCAGCAAATCACTTATTGTCCCAAGTGCCAAAAATTTTCCCACTGAACTTCAAAGCACCTGCTCTGATACCATGTTGAAATACATCTTATTTCAGCATACACTTAGAATAAATTAGATTTCAACCTCCTATAAATATCTAACAACCATACCACTATTCTTTATGAGCTGAAATACTATTAACCAAGTTCTGAAATAAAATAGCAACGGAATGCAAATATGAACAGCAGACATTAACCCACATTTAGCACAAAATTTGTGCATAAACACTTACATAAATATTCAGAAAATAGGACAGATTTTGAGAAGAGTGTCTCTTTATTCAGCTTGAGGAAAAATTCTAAGTATATCAGCAGTTTACAATCAGCATTTAATGAGTTGTACTTTTACCATATCTGAGCAAAAATTTCACATAACCACTATACAAAACAGTTTTGAAATCTGAACCAGATTTCTTGACCAAAGGTACGAACTATCCACTCATTAAACAGCAGAAATTTGTCTCAAAATAAGTGCCCAGAAAAGTAAAGAACTATACCTTGTTGTACGTATTAATTTGCAGCGACAAAACATCTTAAAATCCGAGCCAAAACTCAGCCGTGATTTCTATTCTAACATTGACTGCAAAACCCAACAAATAAATGTTGTACAGCCTCCTCTAATCTGTACTGTACATCCTCCTTGTTGTACAGCCTACTTAAATCCGTATTGTATGGATTCCTTGTTGTACGGCCTCCTCTTCAATGTTGAAAACTTTTCTAGGAATGTGTGCCAATCCCTCTAGGGATGCGTGCCAACTCTAGCTGTTGAAACTCTCTTCCTCCAAGAAAAGCAACTCTCCTTGGGATTCGTGCCCTTTCACCTTCCCTCTAGCTCTCCTCAAAAGTTTGCCCTCCTTCTCCTAATAAGTTGTCTTTAAGAAATTTCAAGTTGTAACTCCTCTAACCCTTGATCTCCCATGAGTGACTCTTCACTTTCCCTCAAGATCAACGGCCATGACTTAATCATTCGTTAAGGTCACTTAAGTCATTAAAGTGACTCAAAACATCATAAAGTTACTTTTACATTAAAAAATAAAAAGACCCAACTTTATAAAATCACTTTATAAAGTCATTTTATAATTATAAAGTCACTAGGAGAAAATTTGCTTGGTCACTTCCACATGCTAAGCACTGCCAATGCAGAAGTACCTCTAAGCTACCAAATCTCAACACTATCAAGGCCTAAGCACAACGGTGGTTGATAATCTTCTTCATGGAATGAATCCAAGTGCTCAGAGGAGTACTCATCAAAACCCTCAAGGTAAGACCGAAAATCATCATGAAAACATGGTACTAGGTCATCCTTGGGTGTTTGAAACGTATGGGTAAATATATCATCTTGTTGTTTCCACTGGTCAAAATCAAAGGTATGTTAAGGCAACACTTGGAAACAATTCTCAATGTCATAAATGGGGTCATGTTCGACAACACAAATATTCCAACAGAGGATGAACACCTTTAGTAACCACTCACATAACCAGATCAAAGATCAACACACCGATGTTTTCACGTGGTAAAACCCCTATGGGGAAACATCCACGACCCCATCCAATGCGGCCACTTGGAGCAATTTATTAATCCAAAGAAAAAGATTACAGAGAGATTTTACAAGAGAGTTTCTCACAATCGAT
>SNQJ01S0223354.1:0-14872 GCA_010110895.2 Picea sitchensis
CACAAACCACAGTTGTTTCCTTGGCCCTCTCTACCCTTTTTATCCTGTGTGCATGTTGAAGCCCTGATATGATCGACAACCGTCAATCTGAGGCGCACCAATCTTGACTGTCCAGAATTGTGCGCATCTTATCACATCGCGCCAAAAGGTCACATCACACCTCCGAATTAGGATATAATCCGATTTGTGGGTTTTATCCCCTTCTTCACCTTTTGTCACCTAGAGGCCGAAAACAAGGAAAAACATCCAACCTGTAGAAATATGTGATAACATTAGGCTCCATGGGGGATAGAGTCCTCCCTGCGAGGCTATAAGATATTCTTTAGCAGTTCCAATCGCCTTCTGTTGGGATATGGAGTCTTTTACTAGAAAACAAAATAAATAGGGAATCAAACGATATTTACAATGGTGAGACGCCAATTGTGGCTTTAATCAAAAAATATTTTCGGGAAGTGCCCATTTACAGGGCCACCAAAAAATTTGTCACCCTCCAAGTTCTGCAACCTATAAGTGTTGTTTGGAAATATTTCAGAAATATTGAAGGGATCGATCCAAAGGGCTTCAAATTTTCCATGCTTGCCACTATCCTGTCTGGGCACATCCCATTTAAGCACCAGATCTCCCAGCTGGAAATCCTCTTTTCTCGCTTTCCTGTCGAAAGCTCGCTTGATCTTTTTTTGACATTCAAATTCTTTGTCCAATAGTTTCTCTCTAGTCTGTTGGACTTATACCAACTAATGAATTCTTCTGATCATATCATCGGGCTCTTCCTGAGAATCCTGAAAGAATTTTGCCATAGGCAGGGCAAGCTAATAAGGGAAGACAACCTCAACTCCATAGACAAGTTGGAAAGGGGAGAGGCCCAGAGACCTCTTTGTTGTCACCCGATCAACCCACAGAGAAAATTTGAGCTTTGAATCCCATGCTTTCTTGTTGTCCTCTAGCAGTCTTTTGATGATCTTTATCAGGCTTTTGTTAGAGGACTCTGCCAATCCATTGCCTTGGGGGTAGTAGGAGGTAGAGTGGATCAAAGAAATTCTGAACTGCTCACAAAATTTGATCAATGGCTCAGACTTGAAGGATGCAAAATTATCAATGATGATTCTGTTCGGACACCCAAACATTACTATAATATCCTCCAGGAAACCAATAATCACCTTATGAGAAGCACTCCTTGTGGGGATAGCTTCTATCCACTTGGTGAAATAATATGTGGAAGTTAAGATCCATCTGTGCTGACCGCTTGATGCAAGATGAATTTCCCCAATAAATTCTAGGCCCCATTGCTGAAAGGGTCCTGAAGCTAGTACATGATTCAATGGAAAAGACTTGAGTTGCTGCTTTCCTGAGAATTTATGACATTGGATACAAGCTCTGAGTTTTGCACAGACATCATTGAATAGAGTAGGCCAGTAGTACCCAACCCTGATAATTTTGTAGGTCGTGGTTCTCCAGAAGTGATGTCCCCCACACAGGCTGTCATGAAAATCAAATATAATCCTCTGAGCCTCCTATGGGTTTAGACATCTCAAAATCACTCCTAGAGGGTCTTTCCAATACATGAACTGGTCAATAAGTCAATATCTAATTTCTTTGAGCTTTAAATCTCTTGCCTTGCTTTTTCCCATACCATCTGGAGGCCTTAACTCCCGCAGAAAAAATATAATATCTTTGTACCAGGTGCATTCTGCCAATGGAGTGTTGTCCTGAGGACTTCTGTCAGACAACTCAGCCTACTGATCTTCTGAAAAAGTGTGGATGAAGTTAACCCCCAAATATTTACAATTAGACTCAGCTAATAGCTTGGCTAAAACTTGGCCTTTAACTAGTTTGGTGGGCTTTATTTCAATATCAAACTCAATGATTTTGGCAATCCACTTGCTCCTTCGTCCATCTATGTCAGGTTGAATGAGGATGTCCTTCACAGAAGCTGAAGGGACATATGAAATAACCCTTGAATGAAGAACATAGATTCTGAAAGCCTTAAGGGCTTTCACCAATGCATAGGCCTGTTTCTCCATGATGTCATATCTGATCTCTGTGTCTCTCAGTGCTCTGCTGAAAAAGGAAATAGGCTGCTCCAGCCCTTCGACATTCTTTTGCAATAAAACAACTGCCACTGTATCAAAAGAAGCAAAGGAAAAAATCAAAAAATCCTTGGAATAGTTAGGACTGATAAGCACAAGTGCTTCAGTCAACGCCTTCTTGATTTGATCAAAGGATTCTCTGGGCTTAACAGTCCATTTTACTTCATTCCCCTTCTTGAGCATGGCTGTGATATGTTTCACCAATTCAACAAAATTTGAAACAAACCTTCTGAGAAAATTATTTTTTCCCAAGAAAGGATGAACTTCCTTCTTGGATCTGGGAAGTGATAGGGCTTGTATGGCTTCTACCCTGCTTGAATCAATTATGACCCCCTCAGCTGATACTATTTACCCCAATAATTTCCCTTCCTTCATGGCAAACAATGATATCTTGGGATTTAAGGAGAGACCAAATTTCCTGCATTTCAGGAAAACCCTTTTTAAATGATGACAATGCTCTCTATCTGATCTGGAGAAGACTATGATATTGTCCAGATAGATGACCACAAACTTGTCCCTTTCTCCAATGAAAGTAATATCCATGGCTCTCTGAAAGGTCACCCCCGTGTTCATCAACCCAAAGGGCATTTTGGCATACATGAATGTACACCAAGGAGTGGTGAAGGATGTTTTTTCTCTGTCTTCGGGCATGACCGAGATCTGATTATATCCCAAAAATCTGTCAATCATGGATATCCTTGATGTGCCAGTTACCCTTTTTAATATGTGCTCCATTTTCGGCAAGGGGTAATTGTCTTTCTTTGAGCTCCTGTTCAGGTTCCTGAAATCGACACAAAGTCTGATTTCCTCACTTTTCTTTCTCACCGAGACCAAGTTGGCCACCCAATTTGAATATCTCAAAGGCACGATGATCTGGGAATCTAACAACTTCTTTACCTCTCTCTCCATGATAGGCAGTAGCATAGGATTTATTTGTCTTAATTTTTGCCTAAATGGTTTGGCCTTCTCTTTCAGTGGGATCTTATGCTCAATTACACTGGTGTCATACGTTCTGAGGTCTTCATAGGTCTAGGTAAACACATCAGTGAATTCCCTTAATAACTCAACATACTCAGCTCTCTGCTCCTTTGCTAGGTTGCTTGACAACTTAACAAACTTTGGATTCCCCTCCATGCCAATATTACACTCAGCCACCTCAACATCCTTATTTGATACCTGACCTTTTATTGCCACATCATTCCCATAATAATCTCTATGAAGGAACTAGTCCCCTCAGGATGTGATTGTTGGGAAACTAAACAATGTGACGATCAACCATTTTGTTCCAAAAAACATGGGCATGAGGCTCTATTTCAGAATCGAGATCTTGATCAATGTGTAATGCAAATAATTCATCAACCAACTCAAGAAATCTTCTGATTTCGAGATCATCCTTGAACACCTTCCAATGCTTGATATTATCAGGTACAGAGGACCTATATCTAATTTCAACGTCATACCTGAGCTTGGGTGGTAGAGGAGATTTGAAATTGCCACCTGACATAACCAAGGAGTCAACCATGACATTCTCTTCTCTTGGAATAAATGAAATGTTGAAGGCCGAGAAACAAATGTCAATGAGGTCCCATACTTCATTTCTGTAACTTCTGAGCTGAGGGTGTTTGTCCTGATAAATATTTCTGATTTGCTGGATAATCAACTCAACATCACCAAACACTGATATCTCCTTAATCCCCATGTTTTTTGCAACTCTCAATCCCAAAACAAGATCTTCATATTCTGCCACATTATTGGTAGTTTCAAACTCTAATTTGTATGACAGGGATATGGTTTCATGACAAGGTGACACAAAAACCACTCCAACACTAGCAGCTTCCCTAGAAGAGGCTCCATCAAAAATCATTTTCCACATCGAAGTAATTGGAGGAGAATCTTCACCAAATGTACTGGGCTTTTTGATCTCAAGAGGGGGTTCAGGGGCATCGATGAGCTGCAATAAGCTGGATCCTAAATCAATATCTAGGGAGAAAACATGATGATTGGTGGGATCTGCTTCATCCCTAATAATGTAGGCCAACTGAGCTTCTCTGTATAGTCTTCTATGCTCCCCTCCAAAGATTGGAATGGTAGCATATGTGAGGTCTATATGTAATGTTCCTCCGAGTCTTTTTATCCAAGATCTTGACAATAACATGCCAAACTTGGGAGGAACATCAACCACCACGATATCCATGACCACACTTTTCATGGGAAACTGAAACAAGGTTACCACCAGGTCTTTGAGGACCCCAAGACATTGCACCCTCCTCAAATCAAAAGAATATAAATCATGATAAACTTTTGTGATTTCTAACCTGAGTTCTTCCATGACTGTCTTGGGCATGAGATTATGATATGCCCCAGAATCCATCAAACAATTATGAAGCACCTTATCATGTATGTTCAGGGATGTGTAGAAGGGAGGGGATGAATCATCTCTATCTTATACCATAGGACCTAACATGGCTGCTGGCTTTTCATCTTGGAAGTTTTCTGAGTCTGTGGAATGACAGGGTGGTTTGGGCTGCAACAACTTAGAGAGGGACCTTTTGAAGTCTTTGTGCTTGATCAAATCTGAAAGGGGCACATGGATCATGATCTTTTGGATTTCTTTCTCAAGGCTAAAGGAGGAAGGGGGCTTCAAAATTTCTCTCACTTATGGGACATGGTCTTTGGCTATTGGTGAGGGATTCTGAGCTTTATTTTCCTTGTTGCTGCTTGCTATATCTTTAGTAGGCTTCTCTACTCTGGAGGGATAATCAAGGATGTCAGACTTCCCTTCCTTCTTAGACCAGAGGTTGTATTTATTGGGACTATTACTAGTCTTCTCCCCCTTGCTTAACTCATTTATTTGACTGTTCATGAGGGACTCCTCATAGGTAGATTGAGTTAAGACTAGGGGGGCATATCTAGAAGCCATTATAGCATCCATTCTGTTTATAGGGGGAGTAACACCTGCCATAGGGATACAAGGTGGAGAAGAATTGGGAGGAGAAGGTGTTTGACCAGGGGAGACTGGAGCTGAGCTTCCGAGAGGAAAGGGAAGCAACATAGGATTAAGAGAAAAGGCTTCAGGGCTTGGGGGAAAAGAGGTTTCCCTCTCTGTGGTAGAAGTAACAATAATAGGAGGAGGGGTGGTAAAGCCCGAGGTAGGAAAATATTCTGAAGTCCTAGGTCTAAACCAAGCTACAACGTCAGGGGAGATAAGAGTGACAAATATTTATCCTTTCAATCCAAAACCAGGAGGGGAAAACTCAACAGGAACACTCCCAAAATTTAAACTTCGGGAAACTCTAGAGATGGTAAAATAGAAAAATGAGAAGCAATTATTGGAGTTTCTACAGAAGGACAGTGAAAATCATCAGAAATACTTGTTTCAGTAGTAGAAGTACCTTCTCGGAGGGCCTTTCCCTTTCTGATAATTTTCTCTGGGTCAGCTTTGGGCATTGCTAAAGGAAGATATGGAGTAGACCTCGTATGTCTGCTTCTAGAAGCCACAACTTAAATAGTGAAGTCACTAGTGGGTTCACCTCAGTGGAGCCACCACAGTGGAGTCGCTAGGTGAACAGTAGCAATCTTTGATGTACTAAGTTCTGATGCACCTTCATAACTAGTTAGCTTTGTTGTTCAATCCCAGGGAAAATCTTCAATTTCGTCCCTAGCAATGGCGCCAGAAATGTTAGCACCAGAAGTCACCCCTGGATTGCGGTAGAGGTAAGCCTGATACCCATCAGAGTTTATGTCACAGATTGGTTATAAAAGGGGTCAAATGGGTGCAATCTCAAGAAAATATCATTTTAACTCAGAAAACTAGACTGATATGCACTAGCAGGTGAGGTCTTGGTTTAACTTCAGACAGTAAGTTGTAGTAAGGGTGAGTAGGAGGAAGAATTCGGTACAAAAATGAAGAGGTCTTTCAAGGATATCAAGTCTTTCAGCATCCCAAGGGGGAACAATTTAAACATAAGAACTTCTTGAATTTAAATCTCACAGCAACTGAAAGGAACTATAATCAAACTTTCATTACAATGCGGCCACAATAATTCAAGTGAATCATTCAACCATGAACTCTTTCAGTATCAGAGGGAAACAAGGGGGAGTAAGGAAGATGACTGTCATTAAACAAGATGTCTCAAATGCATATACATAACCAAATAACCAGGGAGTTCATTAAAACTTTACAATTCTGGAGCTTTTCTCTACCATCGACCCATTACAAAATATAAAACCTGAGTATTTATTCTCAAAACAAAATCACAACAACACACTCAAGTAGTTGCATTGGAGGCATTATGTCTGCATGCATCCTGGAAGACTGCACATGCAACCTTGTGTCAGACGCTAGATCTTGTTAGACGAAATCGCATTTCAGGATGGACCTGCAGATGAATTGACTGGTTGACAGACCCTTTCTTGATTTTCCATTTATGGTGGAGACAATGTTCAACCGCCACCACCAACCTCAATAACTGCTTCATCGGGATCCGGGATGACCCAAGTCAACTCTGCACCTGTGGGGATTGACGGCTTCTATATTTTTCCATCTGGTCCTGAGATGGATTCTTGCGAGGGGGGGTGACAACATACATGGATGTTAACAATGCGACTAACGTGCTTAGCATGAAATGGCAGACGTGAGATAACCATGTGAAGGATAGCATGGGGGCCACACAAGCGGAAGTTGAGGTGTAATGGGATGGAGGTGATGTGGAACGAGGTGGCACAGGTGGCGGGAGATGAGAAGGGGAAAGGTACTGGTGGGACAGTGAGTGGAAGACAGATGGAGGGAGCGGAAGTGATGAGGGGCGACCACTTGTCGGCCCGACATAGGACACTATATGCACATGCACATATCGGGGCTGCGAAAAGTGGTTTGAAACTTCCCCTCTTTTGGGCCCGATGTGTGTCTTTGGCTGACACGTAGCGTCTCCATAAACCACAGTTGTTTCCTCAGCCTGCTCTACCCTTTTTATCCTGTGCACATGTTGAAGCCCCGATATGATCGATGACCGTCGATCTAAGGCACACCAATATTGACCGTCCATAATTGCGTGCATCTTATCACATTGTGCCAAAAGGTCACGTCGCACATCCGACTTAGGATATAAGCTGATTTGTGGGTTTTAGCCCCTTCTTCGCCTTTTGTCACCTAGAGGCCGAAAACAAGGAAAAACATCCAACCTGCAAAAATTTGTGATAACAGATCCCGTCGATCTTACCGGATTATATCCCGCCTTTGGCTGGCGCGGTTAACTGTGACAACGTCCCACGAGACTACGAGTACACTTTGATCACTGCGTACATCCTGAAGGGGATACACCTAGAGGGAAGCCAGTTGGGATAGATCCCATGCTTGAAGAACAATGATTTCAACCATGGAGACAGAAATAACTATGTGATGCTCGCACCCCATAGATATTTGGTGAAGACCAATGGGAAGAAACCTCGCATCGTCACCCAGGCGTGGATAAAGGAGTTCGCGCAGTCCATTATAATTAATGTAATGAAGATCCCTCATTTTGGTCGACATAAGGAGGTTAACACTTGCGTTAAACTCCTCCTGTTGTGTTATCATGGTGGATATCTGTGGCTCGATAGGCGGATTACTATGGATCCGATGTTGATCCACTTGATCACAGGACTGAGCATGCAAGGACCCAACCCTCAACAGTTCTACCCAGGGACGGCCTCGCACCGCTCCTCGGCACAGTGCATAAAGGAGGCACACGATGAAGTTGAAAAGGGAAAGTGAGGCTACAAGGTAGCATCTATCCAGGATGGCGTAGTGCGCCTCGCTTTCCAACTCATAGCTGGAAATATCGTCAGAAAGAACCACCCCACGCAGGTCACTGGGTTCATGGTGGACCTCGTAGGGAAATGCGTGGAAGGGATGCAGATGAATTGGGTGAGCTACCTCGTCAACGAGCTCGAGAAAGACTGCTGTGAAGCGTAGGATCAGGGATACGAGTTCCATTTCAGCTGGTTTCTTGTGTTGATTGCATTTGTTGCTTGGCAAATGCCGGAAGAAGAAACCTTCCCAGAGATTGAACCATCGAAGCCATTAGCAACTAGATTCTCTAGCTTGTGGTACATGAATGACATGTCAAAGTAGTGGCAGTTGAACGTTGTGTTCCATGCCTACTATCAACAACTGAAGGTTTCCATAGATTTATTCCATCACATGACACCGCACACCTTGCACCAGTACAAGCTGATCGCTAAGTTTCACGCAGATCGACATTTCATATATATCATTGTGTGCAGGGATGAGAGCAAGAAATAATTACAGTCCTATTACAAGTTGATCGATGAAGACATGGAGGAGATCACCAAGGAATGGACAGAGGATTTCCTTCTCTCAGTTTCAGATGTAGAGCTCTCCGACACTGATATTATAGGAAGCCCCTTGGTCACCCAGGTCGAGCATGTTAGACATACCAGTGCAAAGAAGAAGAAGAAAAAGGAGGAAGTCCAAGATATAGAGACTGATGAGGAGGACAATGTCTCTGAAGAAAATGGATCTAGCTCCCTAGAAGGAGGAGGAGACGAAGTAGATGGACATAGAGGAGGGGATGAAGGAGAAAAGAAAGGAGAAGGTGAAGCTACACCACAAAAAGATCCCCCTGTCAAAACCATAACTCCGCAGAAGAGGAAGGTTTCTCTGCAGAAACCTTCGGCAAGAAAGAAGACCCACTCCAACAAGCCCTAGATGGAGGCCACGCTCATAGAGGATGACATCAATTTAGTCTGTAGAGCCATGGAGGATGCGTCCGAGGACATCCTACAGAGATATGGAGCGAAGCAAGACGAACTATATGGTAGGATAGAAAAGGAATTGAGAGAAGTATAGGAAGCCATTCATTCGGTCCGTGCAGTCCCTACTACGCCTTCCTCATCAAAGACCGTAGAGTTGGGGTATGAACCAGACCAACTACGAAGACTTGCAGATGCAACATAGGCTTGACTTCAGTGAGTCCAAGAATAAAAGGAGAAGGCTACAAAAGCCTTGAAGTAAGGGAAAGTGAAATTTTTAGAGCAAATAAGAGTTGCACGGTACTGTGCAACCGCCTATGAAAATGAGAGAGATGAGTTTCGGGCGATGCTCGAGGAGGAAAAAGCGAAGATACAAAGACAGAAGGACCAATTGCTCATAAAGAAATATACGGTCAAAGAAGCAGTGAATAAAGCACTCCGCTCTGTGCTAGGCTTGGCACAAGAGGGACATGAATCAGTTGAGGTTCAAGTGGGGAAGCTCGCTGAGGCGATCCAATAATTTCAAGCAAGGATAACAGAGCTGGAAGTCCAAGAAGTTCTGAGCACTCTGTAGGAGGTGAACGATCAGAGAGAGTAAGCTGCCAAGAATGCAGTTGAAAGGATCAGAGCCCTTGCATTAGAATGTAAACAACTGAGCGATAGAAGTGTGTAGAATTATGAACCCCTTGCAAAAGATCCAGAGCTGAGAAAACTTGAAGCACAACTATAGGAGGTGTGACAACATGCACTGTCAGTATAGGCGCATATGAAGCTACTCACTGCGATAGAAATAATGAAGAGATCACAGGAGCAGTGCATGGTCCAACAACAAATTACTGCCATCCAGGGCAGAGTCATGGAGGTCACATAGAGGCTATAACTGGTGCAGGATGAAGCATGCACAATTTTTGAAGATATTGAAGGACAAGGCTCGCAGCTAGACCAAGTGGTTGCAACAATGGAACAACGCCTGGAAGGGCCCGTTATAGAGAAAGTACTCCAGGAGCTCGTTGAGCAGGAGGCTCAGGCGAAGCAAAAATTCGAGGCAACTCGAGTTAAGATCGAGGCCTTCGAAGTAGTGTTTCCGAGATCTGAGTGACTCGAGATGAGTCACATGTGAGTGTTGGGGGCCTGTTGGCCCTTGACCAAGTTTTGGGGAAATCTTAGTCAAGTTTGACCACTTTTTGGACTTCGACAGGCTGGTTGAAGATGGAGCGCCCAGGCGGAGCTGAGATCGTGGAATCTCACTTGTTTTGTGGACACAACAAGGGGTTCATTAGGGTTTTTGTATTAGGGTTTAGGGGATGTCAGCCCATGGTTTTAACCATGATTAGGCCTTTTTGTAAGGGATGTAAAAGTATAAATAAGTAAGAATGTAATGTAGAAGAGGGAGTATCTAGACAAGTGCAAGGGTTATGTTGTTGTTAGCTAAGTGCAAGTGGTTCTGAGTTTCTTTGTGAAACAAATTGTGTATGTAAGGCTCTATGTGTGATAGAGGAGTTGGCTCTATGCCTTGACCCGATTTTGGGAAGGTGGACCCGGGGCTTAGTGCGCAGATCACCTGTCCATTGTGAAGATTGGATCTGTGGCTTAGTGCATAGTAGCATATGAATGTAATATATTGAAGACTAATAAATAAGAAGAAGAAGTTGGTGGACATAGCCCCACACTAGGGTGAACCACGTAAATATTGTGTTGATAGTTTTCTTTGTGCTATAATGTTTATGCTTTGAATCTGCTTAGTGCATTGATTGTTATGAATGATATATAGATCTAAGGATGCTTAGTGCTTTATTGATGATTAAATGAATGCTAGATCTGATTTAGTTCTATGTGCTAGATGGATTAGAGTGCTTGATCTTTAGTGTTACTGCATCGATGGTACTTAGGGTTTGATTTGCAATGTGAATACGACTAATATATTAATGCATTGTGTTCCTAAGTACTATGCGAAGTGTTATAATCACATATCTATGTCCCAACTTGGTTACCGACACCTGAGTCCTGTAACCCCCCCTGCTTCTACCTCAGGTGAGACTTCACCTGCTTTGCAGGTGTTGCCGAAAGGGCCGGTAGTTAGGGTTTTGTTGGTGCACTGTTGAAGCATTGAACCCTGGGTCTACCCATGTGCCAACACTTTTCATACCCTCAATTGTCATTTAATACCCATACCATTAGCAAAGGAAAACCTACTTTTATACTATGTGGCCTTTCCTACCAGTGCACCATCTTTGAAAACCTATCCTTAAGCTTACCAACAAGACCTACTTGTAAAAATTCAACCATTCTAAACTTGAGGTGGCCTAGATTTTCCCTTTAGTAGTCATGTGCAGACCTTAGGACCAACATCTTCTAGCGCCATTGCCGTGGAACAGAGTAACAAACTACATTTCCCTGGGAGAACGACAATGATCAGATCTGATCTTTGATGGTGAACAAAGACCAGGCACATTCAGACTGCATATCATTCACCTGGTGACTCCATGGTTAAAGAATCCAATGGTGACTCCATAGTTTTAAGAATTCATATTTTCATATGGAATTCATATTGGCTCGAAGGTTTTCTCCTTTAAATTTCTCTAATGTTCCTGGTTTTCCAAATGTTGTTCCTACTATAGATGAGTGGGGTGATTTCTTGCCCAGATTTAGAGAACATAGAGATGACAACCCTACTAAGCATTTGCTTGAGTTTCATGAACTCATGCATCAGTGGGGAATACATCATGAGGATGTATTAATGAAGATGTTCATTTACTCATTAGAGGGAGATGCTTGTGAGTGGTATCGATCCTTGTCCCCTGCTAGCATCTCCTCCCTGGAACAGTTCCATGCTGCATTCGGTTAGCATTGTAAAAGGTTTTTTCCAGCTGATTTACTTTTTGAAAACTATTTCGAAGAATTTGGATCTCATATTCGACAGTCACTTATTAGTTCTTCTGGTAGTGAAAATAAAAAGGATTTTTCCGTTGAGGAAGTGGAGGAAGATTCAGTTACATATGAGTCTTCTTCTTATCCTTTTATTCAAAAAGATGATGTTGGGAATTACATTAATGATGAAATTGATGATAACAAGGCTTTGGATACATCTTGCATTATTCTAGGTGACTCAGTTAGTCGTTGTTATGATACATCTGTTGTTCTATGTTATCATAAAGATTTGATTAACTATGAGGAAATTGATGTTGAAGGTCACGAGCAAGTTTTTCCCCTTCCTTCTGAAATTGTTTAGCAACAGGAAATCTATAAGTCTGAAGATGGCATTCTGGAGCTAGAAAGAAGAAAAACCAACAATGCAGAATACATACCCATTCATTTCAAACAACAAGATGAGCAGTATCAGAAGTATTTTGCTGCCCTTTATGGTTGTGAATCACATGACTTTCATGAGTTGTTTCAACGAGGACATGAGCAACTCAGTCTTGTTTATAATGCATATCTTAGACAACAATAACTTTATCCTCTCAACCAGTTGGAGGCTTTTCATGAGTTTCAATATCCAATAGTGAGATGGATGGATTCTTATTTTTACAAAATCCCAAAGGTTGAAAGTTTTACCATGATCATCATTTGCAACTGTAAGCACTAGGTGCCTTCCAAATTTTTGTCTCTTTTGATATATCCTCTTTGGATTGTTCTAAACAGTGACATGCACAGAGTTACTGTTCTTAGTCAAATGTTTTCTTGGTTTCATTGGAAGTGGAATTACACATGATTGAGTTGGTTTTCAACTGAATAGAGTAGGTAGTAAGAGAATAAGCTCATAGTTCGAGCATTTTTAATTTTTAGTTCGCAGATTATTTTTCAATGTGTTGGTTTTCAATAGCTTGTTTGAATAAGAGAATCCATAGCCCAAAAAAGGCACTGGGGTTTAGCTACAGTTTAAAGTTTCAGTAAATACTCCATATCCCAACAAAGGCACTGGGGTTAGCTTCAGTGTTAATTTTTAGAGATACATGGCTGGCAGACATAACAGAGGTGAGAAAAGGGAGGCGAGGGGAAAGTTATTAAATTCAAAGGCAATGATTTGTTGTCCTTAGCACCTCGCAGAGAAGTGGTATCCCCGATTGGAGCCAATGTTGTAACCTACGTCTGCACCCCTTCCTCTCCTCTCTTTGTTTTTTTTTATGTCTGGAGGAATCAACAACTAGTTGGGCACGTGCTCGCGTTACATGTGGCCGTGTTATCCAACTACTACCACTATAACCTCCAGGTGTGCCCACGAGGCCCCATACGCGACACACATTGTAAGTCGGGGGGAGTTGAACTCGAAACCTCATGGAACTTCATTTTCACGGCACTTGCCAATTGAGCTGCCCCCCCGGGGGCCCTTCCTCTCCTCTCTTATTTCCCTATTCCTTTGTCATATTTTTCGCTTCTGGTTGATAAAGTCGGTTTCCCATCTGTTCAATGACCTGGTTTTCCTTATTTGATTTCTTGACTGATTCTTTGCGCCGAATTATTTCTGTTTTCCTTGAAATATAATTGCATGTCTGATTTGAGTTTGAAATACTTGTCATCATGTTTGCCACTAATTGAGCCCGCAACAGGCCCACCAAGCCTTTCCTGTGCGCATGAGACATCCAGGTCTTCCAATTCCTTTGTAAGATCAGTAAAATCCTGTAGAGTTGACAACGAATCAGAGAATGCCATGTCAGGCTTGAAATACAAGCAAACAAACGAGTTCAATTTTTAGCCATCAGATTAAGCAAGATTAAGTCATGACCGTCAGATTTCATTGGAGAGAGATCGATGGTGGGGAGGCATTGCAGGGATCGGGAAGCAAATTAAAGTTTCTACAAGTTGTGAGCCCACAATCACTCAGGATCGTTGATCTTTCTAGATCAACATATCAATGATGCATATTGATCCTGCTGCGAATGAGAATCTTCTAATTGCGGGGATCAGGAAGGAAATTAAAGACAGAGCAATTTGAGTCTCCGCAATCACTCGTGGCCATTGATATTCTAGAAAGGGACACGTGTCAGGAGATCTCGTACTCTGGGAGGAAACAAGTAGAGCCGAGTGAGTAAAGCACTCTTGAAGCCTGAACTCCCGAAGTAATTGTGGACCGTCCAAATCCAAAGGCCACGTGGAGGCAGATCTTTCACTTCAGAGATATGACACTTCGGAGGATTGTAAGAATTATGCATTGAAAACTCTCGAAACCTGAACATCCGAACTCCCGAAGTGAATCTGGACCGTCCATGAATGAGGACACGCAACGAAAAATCTCTCACTTCAGATATAAGGCACTTCAGAGGATATCACGAGCAAGTAGAAGAAAACTCCCAAATCCTGAACTCCCAAAGTGAATCTTGGCCGTCCAAATCCAGAGGTTGCGTGGAGGCAGATCTCTCACTTCGGAAATACAACATTCTGGAGGATTGTAAGAACTATGCATTGAAAAGGACCAAAGGCCGAACTCCCGAAGTAATTGCAGACTGTTGATCTCAAATCAACAAGAACCATTGATCTTTGCGGCAGGCAAGAAAGGAATATCAACTGAAGTACCGAACATACAAAATATCTTAACGAAAAAAGGTGATTTTGGTGGGGTTAAAACACATGACTAGCATACATTCATTAAGGTAATTAGTAGGTTATAATATATTTCCTTATTGGTACGCATTTTTTGGAAACAAATAATAATTATTTGTTTTTTGTTACAATATGTTCTACCTTTATCTCTCCTAGACAACTTTGACAACAACATAAAACAAATTATTTATGTACTTGGCAAATACATGAGGTAAGTATTGTTTTATAAGGAAGATGTACTTCTTATGTGATTTGTAGCGAAACTTATTGACATATTATGTTTTATCTACAAATTTATGTATGCCTTGATATTATTTTATTGCATCGACATTTGTAGGTGGCTATCATCAAAAGAAATCTGTAAAGAAGATATAAGGTATTGGAAGAGAGAAATTCCCCGACTAATGTGTCAAATGCAATAGTATCTACCTCCAACATTTTTCAATGCACAAGAACACTACCTCATACACCAAGTTGAGGAGATTGAATTATGT
>SNQJ01S0223355.1:0-14872 GCA_010110895.2 Picea sitchensis
ATATAACAATTTTATAACTCCATAGAGTAGACCTTCCATGTAAATTCCAAGAAGAGGAACAATACATAGGTGACTTGAATGTACACTTTGCATAAGAAATTGGAGGCATTGTGTTCAAGTGACAATTCAAATTCTATGTTCAATGAAAATCATTCCAATCATTACATTGTTTCTAATTCCAACTGTAGAATTTGAAACCAATTTCAAATGGAAATGTTACCCATTGAAAATGAAGAGTTGAATGTTGACTATACATATACATGATCTTGATTCCCCAAAAGAAGGAAATAATATTTTACCTTGGGAGGTAGTAAAGTGGATTATCAGGGATTTGAAAGTTACTGCTACTCATGCATTATGTTTTGGAGGTTCAAACATTATTCTATAGGGATATGTTGATTTAGATATGGAAGGTGATAAAGATAGCGGGAGGAGCACCACAGGGTATGTTTTTACTATAGTTGTGTTATAGGACAAATCGGTATGTATAGACATTAACTGATCTCCCTAGATCCACCTGGATCTAGAACAAAACATGACAGGACGTGACACTTTCCCTAAGTTACAGTCTGAATTTACCATCAAGGAAGGAGTAAGTGACATACCTTAAGATATAGCTTCCTTATGTCTTTGTTGTCCCTACTTTGCTTCAGTGGCCTTGTAATATCAAATATGCAACAAAATGAATCGACCAAGGTGAAAGCAACAATAATACATTCAATCAAGACCTAAACATGTGATCAAGGAGTCATGTAATAAAATAAGAGTGATTTTATGGGAAAGGGACATGCCATTGTATTATATTAAATGCAAGTAGAAGATACAACCAGATCGCCTTGATGTCACAAGCTTCCTTTCGGTGGTCCCTTGCTCCAACACACACATTTTCTCTGAACTTGTATGAAGAAGATCCACTATGGCTTGATGGACAAATGGAGGCCTCAAGAATCAATTTAAATAGGGATTCTCACACAATTTTGAACCTATTCTTTCAACAATTCTTTGTTCAATCTTGCTTAACCTCTTCCATGAGAAACCTTTCAATATATAGGAGAAGGAGAGATGGTTAAAAGGATGAGGATGATCCCACTAAATCTGAGAAGTCAGTAGGATGCCAACTATGAAAATGCCAACTCATTTTCTAGAAGATCTTCTTCTATAACCTTCATAACCTATTTCCCTATTTATCCTTGAAATAGGTTCGCACCTTGTCTATAGAGAAAATTGTGAACCCCTCGTAGTCCAGGTATAGAGCAACCTGCGAGAATTAGGGTTTTCACACCTTGCACCATATGCAACCTACAAACTCACCTTAAAAGTATGCCTTGTAGAGGGAGACAACAATCACTTTTATCAGGCAAAAATTCTTTATGGGAGCATGTACACATCACTATAGAGATATCACCAGAGTGACCAAAATCACGTGTAACAGAATGCCCCCCAAAGTATGAGGCTGGAATTTGTGATAGCTGAAATACTTTCTAAAATGTGTGCGTGTGTTGGAAACAAGGATTGCACCTAATCAGAAACCTGCAAACAATCAAGCATCTACAGAATATAATACCAGTTATGAGGTAGGCATTCCCATGCTCAGACCACAAATGAATGAAATCACAAATGTAGGTCATGGCCACCAATCATACACCATGAATCCATGTCATCAAAATGCTACATAGACACCAGGAATACACTATGGATCTATGTGTTAAGAGACTTATATTAGGACATAGCCACGTGACATACAAAGTGGATCTATGTGTTAATACAAATCATAAATGCTCCATCGCAACTTGGACCAAAAAGATGAGACCTAGGGTCTTCAATTTCCTCGTCTGAAAGTATGAATCTAACCATGTGATTACATGTGTCGAAGTCGAAGATGGTAGAAACCACTTGATTACCGATCATTGATGAAAAACATTAACAAGTGCAAGGAAAATCACCATTGATGTCAATGAATCCCAAGGTACCTAAGTACAATCCAAACGAATGTGAATAAATGAGTTGAAGTCGAACACTCGGTGGAATCTCTCGATCAAGGACCAATGATGTGAATCCACCGTTGAAAGCGAAGAGACCTGCCATTAAGGCATGCAGGTTCTAAGGTACTAAATGATTTCTAAGTCTTATTCTCGGATAATGAGCTAAAGTCAACGAAAATGACTCATCATAGGAGGGCCTTGATGTATCCCCCATCAATGACACAAAATAAGTAACAAATTTTTTGGATGAGTCAAAATACGAATATGAATTGAAACTGACACAGGGAAGGTTGACACGGTAAGAAATGACAATTGTAGATGGCTGACTTAATAGAGGGTTTGGTTGAACTTCTCTTGAACATATGGATGGCAAGACACTGGTGTTGGCAGCATTGACTCAAGGACGACCCAAGATATGAACTTGCAAAAAGTCAGACGAGAGACAAATGGATTTCCCAACCCGGGTTCAAATGATGAAGGGGGTGCCATGTTCAAGAGTGACACTTACTACCACTTAACACAAGTACAAAGACACATCTCTTTCCCAAATTTCCCCCCACCATTTCTGGCGAGTACCTCTTTATTTTTACACAAGCTTGAGGAGGATAACACATGCTTGTTGATGTAAGATCATCCTTTGGATGATTCCCTCAGAGTATGTTTAACGAACCCTAGGAAGGAGTGGTTCAGTCCCATAAGGGCCTTTCGATGTTTGTTTAATGAGTCCAAAGATAGAAAACTCGGGGATTTTTCATGTTTTGAGAGTCTGAAAAACACTTAAAGAGAACTCTCCCAGTTCCTTTTTCATAAAGTAGTTTGATAGGACCGAAAAAGTGATAAACTATTGCCCACCAAATGTTTTCTTCAAATACTTTAACGAGCATGAAAAGAACAATATCGCTTGACAATCTTTTCGCTTTTATGGAGCATGAAAAGAGCTTAAAGGATACTCCCTAATTTTTGTTATTTTCGTGTTACCATGGCGAGTACGAAAAGATGACAAAAGTATACTCGGTTGCGTTCTCATGTATTTCCGAGCACGAGAATGAACGGAGACTGAGCTTGAGATTTTTCTTACAAAACCCTAAAAAGGCATTTGTACATGTAGGAAACTTCCATACACCGTGGTTCATATTCTTAGGTCAATGATTTGCGAGAGAAACCATACTCACACGGATATTAAGATATTAGGTTTTATGCAAAATAATAATAAAATAATACCAAAAAATAGTAAATAAAATGAATAAGTAGGGGTAAAACTTGTCTTTACCATTTCATTGTTGTTTTTTCCCAAAACTTGTCCATTGAACCTCTTTTTTCCAAAATTTTCTCGATGGATTGCGGGAGATACAGGCGACTATTCGATGAAAGGTCTCCACCAACAAGGTAAGCCTTCGATACTTCATCTTTCACATGGATTAAAATTTGTTTTTGTTGGTAAAAATTAGGGTTTTGAGTCAATTATTAGGCCGAGGGTGCACACAGACAAGTTCGCAGGTGGGCCTTACGGGACCTGCAAGAATGAAGGTTTTCACAGGTGACCTTCAACGCACCTACGAACCTCTCGCACTGTACGAAAGTGTCACCTGCAAGGGTCTTGAATCAAAATTTGAAGTGTGTTTTTTACTCAAAAATAATTGTTAAGGAGGTTAAATCAAGGTTTCTAACTTCCTTCCATGGTTTTATTACAGGTTTGAACTATCAAGATGTTGGAATGGAGGGAAAGAGAGCATGAAGATGAAGATTTTCCCGTCGGGAATGACCCAGGAACCGTGGCTACTCTTCAAGAGTGTGGACTCTTGAAATTTTTCAAGATCCAGGGCATGAGAGCCCACCTCAGATTGCTCGAGTACCTGGTCCACATGTGGGATGTGGACCAATAGGTATTTCATGTGGGGGTTCACACTCTTTCATTGGATATCGAGGATATCTACTTTCTCACGGGTTTATCTCGTCGTGGATCCCATGCGACTCTGGCAGGAAGTAGAGGTGGAGGTCTCCCTATGAGTGAGTATGTCTGTCAGTATTATTTTCCCAAGGCAGAGAGAAGCAAGGGTAAAGTTGTTATCTTGGGAGTTTGAGATTAGACTCTACGGACCATTTTATTTACCATTGCATGCATGGCTGGGAGAACGGCTACACACATGGCTCTCCAAAGCTATTTTCAGTACGCAATAAAGTGCACTGAGCCTCAGGTTTTCAACTAGTCGAATGCAGTTCTTCACAGTATGAAGAGGCAACTGACGAAGTGCAGAAGAGGAGACCTGAAACAGTTTGGGTATGGGTCAGTTTTCGTGTCCTTCTTCCTTGAGAGGGTTCCATTGTTGCGTTTATAGGTAGAATGGGGTTTACCGGCCCCACGAGACCCAAGGATGATTAGGTGGTGTGATCTCATGGCTTGACACACAGTGGGTCCTATAATCAAGTATAATGATTCATTTTTTGATTGGTTGAGGCCCCAGATGATGATGGTTGATGATTATGCCTACGTCGGCTTGGATTTTCAAGGAGATCCGGATTTGGTTCTACCTGAGGGTGCTCAGTGGGGGGACTTAGGTAAGAAGTACACATTTTGTTTTTTAATGTTTTTGTTAATTTTATTATATAAAATGTTTTTTATGTCTTCGATCTAAGGACTGATCAAAATCTCTTTTGATGACACAGATGTGGGGCTGCATTGGCCTCCAGAAACATCTCTTATCCAGAGAAGAGGAGAAGTGGCTCTAGTGGTAGGATGGGGTGCTGAGGATTACGAGGCAGTTGAACAGAACTTAGAGGGGTTGACTGCAGATGTCCCGGACATCTCTATTGGGGAGATCCTGAGATGCTATCAATGCCATACTGTGGGCGTATCTGAGTCTCTTAGTCAACTGCTCCATAGGGTAGAACAAGAAATTGTGTGTTGCCGTGAGCGTCATCTGTGATGTTATTTTGTAGAAGCCATGGGCTTCATATTTTGATATTTTAGTCTTCGGACAAAAACATTTTGTAAAAAACTTTTGATCATTATACATATATACATGCAGCTTATATCGACTTATTTTGCTTTGTATAATACATGTGATGTGTGATTGGGTTTATAAATGTCTTAGATGTCTGTCTAACACATAATTAGCTAATGCATCAGTTAATGTATTTAGACATCTAGGAATGTGTTGATATTTGATATAATCAAAATAATGTTCCAAGAGGCGAATTCGTAGATATACTTGCAATAAAGTAGGACTTTGGATAGCATAGACATTACTTAACTGTAGCACTACTAGCTGCGAATCGAGTCGTATAACTAGGTGGCAGATACCAAGTGAAATTGCATCAGTCAAAAATTCGATGACGACGCTATATTCTATGATATTATTGGTCACACGACCGAGGCAAACACGTCGTAGACTGATGAGTTCGTTTGTAGGTGCATAAATTGCCCATGCAGCTGAAGCTAGGTTCTGAGTACTACAACTAGAGCCATCAGCGAAGCCATTGTGGGGTAGCGAAGACTCCGACATCTGGAAACCAAGCACAATGCAAGGTAAGCAATCGAGGGTAGAAACCAAATAATGAAAAAGCACACTAAAGTAACACACAAAAGTATGGTACAATAAAAGACAAGCACTCATACATAGATGACCTAAGCATAGTACTTCTTTAAGTAAATCCCATTTATGGGCTCACTCAAAGGGACACCATCGTAATCTACTAACTCATAAGCTCCCTTCTCCAACACTAGTTTGACGATATAAGGACCTCGTCACATGGCCTCGAATTTCTCGGCTCCTAGAAAATCACGATCTTGTTCATAGAGGAGAACTAGATCACCTTCAGAGAAAACCCGTGGCTTGACATGTTTTTCGTCTTGGACTTTGACGTGTTTCTTCTGGGTTTCTATAACTAGGGTGGAATCCCAACGGGTTTCGTCCAGTTGCATAAGATACAACAGATGTTCCTCTTCAACAGAAGTGTTTGGGAGAAGTTCAACAACTAGATTTAGGGATGCTATCTCACATTCAATTGGCAAGATGGCTTCTATACCATAAACTAACTGGAAAGGTCTAAACCTGGTAGCAGACTTGACGGATGTCCGGTAGGCCCATAATGTTGAAAACAACATCATGTGCCAAATAGTGTTATGAATCCCTATCATTCGTCGAAGCATAGTAATGAGGATTTTGTTTATTGCTTCAACCTGGCCATTGGCCTGTGGGTAATAGGGTGTTGAGTTTTCATGGAGAAGACCCAACTTTTCAGTAAGTTCGAACATCATGAAGTTTCTAAAGTGGCTACCGTGATCAGTAACGATAGCCCGGGGAACACCAAACCGAGCAATGATATGATTGAATATGAATAGTGCTGCAGTCTTTCCCGTATTATTGAATGTAGGCATTGCTTCGACCCATTTCATAAAATAATCCACAACTACGATAATGTATCCATACCCCCCAACCGAGTGAGGGTTATAGGTCATGAAATCAATACCCCATTTACCGAAAGGTCCTACGGAAACTACAGGGTGTAAGGGAGTGGGATGAGATCGTATCTTATTATTATATGTTTGGAAAGCATGGAATTTCTGGACAACAGTAATACCATCTTTAAATAAAGAAGGCCAGAAGTACCCTGCTCGCAAGATCTTTTGGGTAGTAGCATACCTAGACATGTGACCACCACATGCTCCAGAATGGAAGTCATTCAAGGATTTCTCGGCTTCGTCAAGGGTGAGACGTCGTCAAAACGGGGAGTCGATCCCACGGTGATAAAGAGTATCACCGAGGATAATATACTGACAGGCTTGGTAACGTATACGACGATGGTCAGTGCTAGACAAATTGGGCTGAAAAGTCTGAGTCTGGAGATATATAATGATATACCCATACCAAAGGTCATCGGAACTGATCAGAAAAAAGGATTCGTCGGGTAGTGAATCCTCTGCTACATTTTCCGTCTCAGAACAGGGAAGGTCACATATCAATTCGGCAAACACCAAGGATTTCTTGGACTTAGCATGTTCGAATTCTAAGTCAAATTCCTGGAGTATTGCAATCCATTTGGAGTATTTTCCCCCTAGCAATTGGCGTGTAATAATGTGTTTCATAGGGTTGCAGTTGGAAATCACAGTAGTCTTGCGTAAAAGGATATAGTGCCAGAAACGTTGGACAACTTGGATGGCTACCAAGGCCAGTTTTTCAACATGTAAATACTTGGTTTCGGTAGTCATGAGACTCTGAATCAAATAATAAATGACATGTTCATCATGAGAATCATCCTCCTGGACTAGAACCATAGAAATGGTAGAGTCCAAGGCTGCGAGATAAAGGAAATAATGTCGACTGTAATTCGATGGGAAAAGTAGTGGTGTACGTGTAAGGGAAAGATTTAAATCTTTGAAGGCTTTATTTGCAGGCTCGTCCCAGACAAATGTAGAACCTTTCTTTAACAATTGAGTAAATCCCAATGTTAACTCAGTGTAATTTGGGATGAAACGATGTAAAAACTTTGCCTTCCCTTGCAAACGTTGGAGTTGGCGTAGGGTAGAAGGAGGAGGAAGATTCAGAATGGCCTCAACCTTCAGAGGATCCACCCTAATTCCCAAACATGACACAATGAAATCTAGAATTCGACCAGGCTCCACACAAAAAACACATTTATGTGGGTTTAAACGTATACGGTAATGGCGGCAGTGAAGGAAAATGGCTCGAAGGTGGGTTGGGTGGTCTTGGCGACACATGTAATGCATCGGTATATCATCAAGATAAGGTTGTACTATGTGCTTTATATCATGGAAAGCATAGGACATGGCTCACTGAAAAGTCGCGCCAACGTTCTTTAGACCGAAAGGAAGTTTCTGGTAGGCGAAAGTACCCCAAGGACAAATAAAAGTGGTTTTATGTTGATCTATGGGTAGAATGTTGATCTAATTATAGCTGGAGAAACTGTCCATTAATGAGAAGATTTCACTCCCAGCACAATCGTCGACGATCTGGTCGATGAAAGGGGTTGGAAAGTTGTTTTTGGGACAGGCTTTATTTATATCCCTATAATCAACACAAATGCGGATGGTGCCTTGTTTCTTATTGACCAGAACGAGATTGGATACCTAATCGGTTAAAGCACCGGATAAATAAAACCAGCTTTGAGAAGTTTTTCAACTTCGAGTTTAATGGTTGTGGCTTTACGGGGGTGGACTGGACAAAGCCTCTACTGAACAGGTTTAGCATTTGAGTATGTCTTGATCTCATGTACAAAAATATCGGGGTCAATACCTGGCATCTCTTCTTAACTCCAAGCGAAGACGTCATGGAACTCTTGAAAAATAGATTTGTATGTGATGACCTAATCATCAGAACAAGTGGCTCCTATATGAACCTTTTCGACAATATCGGGCTTAATAGAGATGTCATGTGGAATAGTGGGTGAGATATTAATCCGGTTCCCTTCGTAAATCACATCATGGGTAGACTTGGGAACATAGGAAATGACGACAACGGTCGACGGAGTTGAAATTCATTGGTAACTCTCTATGGTGTGTTGTTCGAGGAAGAGAATGGAGAGATGATGCCCATCGTCCCATGGGATGTCATCCTTGGAAATAACAGACATAATCATCTCATCCGTGGGAAAAATGACATGAAAAGGGTTAGGAGATGAATCAACAATAGAGGGGGTAGAAGGGGTTGCCGATTGAATAGCCTGATAGGCAGATTCAATCGGACTCAAAGGAATTTGTTTGCCATAGCGAAGACAATCACTAGGGTTGGGTACAATCCACAAGTCGTGAGACACAGGAGATTCTTGAACAGAGGTGGAAATCATGTTGATCAAGGTGACAAACGGAGGGGGAATGTCGGGTGGTGGGATTGGGAATATACCCATCAAAGTAGAATCTTTAAGAAGACCCACACTAACATTCTGATACCCACTAGGTGTTTTCGAAATGAAAGGTATGTTGCTAGTACAAGAATCAGAGTTAAAGAAGGCTAGTTGATCTACAGTAACCACTTTTCCTTGGTGTGGGAAACGTAACACACGAAAAAGTGTGGAGACAACTGCGTGCATGGAATCAATCCAGCTATAGCCAAGTAAGAGGTTGTAATTGAGAGGTGCATAGAAGACCTCAACTTCTGCATTGACCGTTTTGCCTTCTAACGTAATAGGCAATGAAGGAAGAACATTGTATGGTTTAAATCCAGAACCATTAAAGGCTTTGAGCGTGTTGTGTGATTCAGTTAAGGGAGGAGAGTCAATGGATTTCCAATAGGAAACAGAAATGACACACGTCGAGGCACCTTCATCAATAACTGTTCTACAAATGTTCTTGTCTGCAACAACAACTTGTATTTGAAAAGCTAGTTGAGGGGGTAGCCTTGGAATTTGATCTTCCAATTCAAAGATTATCAAGTTTGTATCCATGGGGTCGATTCCACCAATATCCTTTAACAGTGCCTTCCATTGCGTGGGGAAATGTTGAAGGACTTCTAGAGCTGACATTATAGAGGGTGCTTGCGCAAGATCTTCTACAATGCTATAGTTTTGGGCAGCACGTGCATGAGGGTTGAAGGCAGATTTTCGAACAATGCCCTTTGGAGGAGGGAAGAGAAGTATATTGAGGCTCGGTCATTCGAGATGAAGAGGACCATTGGGAGGTGAAGTCATGGGAGTACATTTTACCAACGAAGGTGGTGTATCATCAACTTTCTCCTTGGAGGGGGAATAATCTTTGGCCCGAGTGGCGATAGCAATGTCATTTTTCTTTGAATCACTTGTGCACATTAGGACGTATGAAGTAGTAGAAGAGGAGGGTTGGTCATGGATGACCAATTGGACTTGTTGCTGAGAAGGGAAAGGTTGTGACAAGATGATAGGTGTAGGAGCTTTCGGGGTCCCTTGAAGGAACTTAGTGACTTCATCTCGTCTCAGACAATCTTTCGTGTAGTGATCATCACCACATATAAGACACGGATATCACAGTTTACGCTTATACTTATCATCAACAGGTTGTGTTTTAGTTTTTTCGGATTGGGAGTTATTTTTATCCTCCTTGTTCTTACCCTTCCCTTTTTTGGATTTATTTTTACTGGCAGGGGTAGATTGAATGGAGTTCACTTTAGAAGTCTTGCTGGCGGAAGGGGTGGGAGTCAGAGCATTATGTACATTAGAAGAAAAATACTTGGGGTTGGTGTGAGAGGCTGACGTAGATTTGGTGTTAGTTGAAAAAGTGCCAATCACACCATCAGCAGCATGAGAAGTAGTCGGGGTGGTTGAGGTAGCTGTGGTGGAAGGACGAGGAGCATCAGGGAATAAGTTGTAAAGAGTACCCATCTGTGAATAGACGAGGTTGAGGTACTGGGCACAAATGATCACTTGTTCTTAGGTGACAACTCCACCCATGGAAATCTCTCTAGAGATGTCATTCATGAAGGATTTCATGAACCATTCTGCTAATAACTGATCGGGAAGATCGAGTTTGATTAAACGTCTTCGCCGTCTCCACTCATGTATGTGATCAGAGATATGAGTGGCTTTACTTTGCTTTAAAGAAATTAATATCTCGGTTCCCGTTTCATAATGGATTGATAACTGGTAGTGGGTAAGGAAATCCATGCCAAGGGTATTAAAGTCAGTGAAGAAGCCTCATGGTAATTCTATATACCACTTTGCAGCCGAACTGGTAAGGGTTTTGTTGGAACAGTCTTAACCTAATGGAGTCGTCCATCAAGGAGTTGGATGAACACCAAAGGTGAAAAGTCATTACGTGGTTGTTTGGATCCTCTCCCGGTTTACCATCAAACTTGGGAATGTTTGATGGTAGCTTGGTCGGTATGACAGGCCAATGGGGAGAATGAAGGATAGGGCCATTCAAGATCCTAGACAAATCAAGAAGGTCCAAAGTGGCCAGAAAGGGTAATTGTCTATTCACGTGGGGGTACTGGTGACTTTGGGGAGGAAGTCCCATAGGTATACCAGTCAGACCATAAGCCGTTTTCATATAATGCGAAGATTCGAGAAGATTCGGTTGTTGGTGTGGAGGCATGTAGCCCATAGGTTTGTATTGGTTAGGAATATTCCCTTGAACAGGGGCATTAGGTGGAATGTTCAAACCCCAAATAGGATTGGGTGGACCTGGGTATGGCTGTCTTGCACTAGGGGGTAGGAAAGAGTTGGCTTGAGGTTGTTTCCCCCCAGTCAGTTCAGGATTTCCTTGGGTAAGATGGTTCCAATACTGGACCAAGGCTGCAGGTATATTCTTCCCATAGGGTGGGATAGTTGGGGGTTGTCCTCCAACTAGGGGTTGTGTCCCAATTGGGAATTGACCTCCATACAGGGGTTTTTCTCCAACTGGGGGTGGTGTGCCGATTGGGATTTGACCTCCATATGGGGGTGGTGTCCCAATGTGGGTTTGGCCTCTAGGTGGGGGTTGGCCCCTAAAGTTAAATTGTCCACCAATAGGAATCTGATAACTAGGTGTGAAAGATTGAGTAATGCCACTAGGGCCGGCTCCGCCGGCATAAGGTAGATAAGACCCTCCTGAGGGGACATGAGGAAGTGTTGGAATAAAACTGACAACAGTATTATTTCCAAGACGGGGAAAAACTCCAGAATCTTTGGATGGACCTTGAGTAGGGTTAGGAATAGAAGCATTTAATGCATTATACCCAGGGGGAAGTAGCGGGGTAGGTCTAGGTAAAAGTGGTGTGCCAATGGGAGCTTGGCCAGCCACCATATTCCCGGTGGGAATATTCGTAGCATCTGGGACCATTGTAGAATGGGCCATTTGAAGGGGGATGGTCATGTTTGGGTCAATTGACTGGGTGTCTGATCCAAAAAAGAGATAGGCAGTCATAAGAATGGTCGGTTCTACGGGTATTGCGTCTGTATCAGACGTTTCAGGTAAGTCAGCTTCGACAGATATATTGACACTTGTTTGGGGGTTAAAAATGTCCCGCACCATATGGGGTGGGTTTTGAAATATGGTAGTACTCCAAAAAGGATCCTGTCCTTTAGGGCCTGCGAAAGGTTCGGTCGCTATTCCAAAAGTTTGAACAACAAGATCTTCAGATGAATTTAGCCAGAGAATACGTCTCATGGAACTGGGAGGAAGTCAGAGAGATTCTAGAGAATCTATAACTCGAAATTGATCTAAGGAGTCATTTCTTTCCACTCGTGGAGTGGAAATGTCTTGGAATTCAGTCTGTTGAGGAGAGCCCTCCAGCGGGTTGGTAGGAAAGGGTTGAGAACCTTCCAGACCTTTTGGGGGTATTCCTTGCATTCTACATGAGCGGCGTGGAGGGTTGATGTTGGCTGAGATAAATATATAACAAAATAAACTCTATGGCCAACTATGGAAACAAACAACATGGGCTAATATAATCTAGGAATCAAACCAAGCAAACGAAACCTTCTTATTTTGAGGTCACTAGTTGGTGATGAAATCCAACGTCGCAAAATCAAGATAAGAAGGGGTTGGGCTAGGGTGGAAAAGTTATGTTGACGACCTACTTAATGGACTTATGCCTTGGTGCAAGCTTCCATGCAGTAATTGTGGATTTACCCTCCAAGGAACCCGAGTGAGTTTTGCCAACGTCAATTTCAGGTATCGTGAAGACTTGCCCCTCCACAGTCACCTTGTGTAAGACCCTAAGAAGATATGCCACTAAAGTTACCACCAACAACAATGATGCCTAGGGATACAGTCAATAGTTTGATCCACACACAAGGGCAGGGTATCGAGCACGAAATCAACTTGAAAGGCTTCCACTCATCATTGTGGGTATACCTTCAAGTGACCCCTGTAATACGTGCAATCTCTACACTGAGACCAACAAATTAGGGTGAGTAACTCTGCCAATCTCAATGCGACCTCAGGTTTGACCCTTGTGTTAGAAGGGATTCCTAGGACAAAATGTTGCAAATGGATTTCAACACTCCCTATAACAAGATACTATTGTGTGTTTTGTGCTTTGGAGAGTGTGTCTCACAACCTATTCCAAAGCAGTAGCCTAGCTAATGTTGGTGTGAAAGATCCTGGAAAATAAAATTTACTAAGTAAATTTTATGATTACGCAGTGTTTTTATGGGTTGTTGTTTATGGGAGAGGAGGATGGAAATGAAACCATTGTTGTTGAGACCTTGACCCAAAAGGATGCAAATAGAGATGAATGATGTACATTTTTTTTCAATGAACTCTATCTACAATAGGGAGAAGGTGTTTTTCTGGAATAATAGAAGCTACAAAATGTATTTTTCCTTGAACAGAATTGCAAACAACCATGAAAATGAAACTTTTCGATTTTCTCTTCTTTTTAAAAAAAAAAAAAATCTTTGAATGCAAAATCTTCTTATGAATGATTACTCAACAATAATGAATGGATTTAATTTTTCTTTCACAAACCAAAATAGGGATGTAAGGAAGAAAACACAAGTAATCAACGAATATTGATACACTCAACATGCACCCAAATCAAGCTTTCAACGTAGATACAAATAAAAATGATAAGAAAGTAGTTCGTCAAATGCAAATAAGCAAAGGAATTTCTAGTCAGTAAACAATCTAAAAAATAGAATCAATCCAAAACTTTAAATCCAATCAAAAGAATTTTAATCAGACAAGCACTCAGATCTCAGAATCAAATATTATACCCTTGTTGATAAAAGGTCAAGAAGTAGGAGCTGGAAAAAATGATTTAGAATAGTTTCCGATCTCCGAAAACCAATCAATGGAAATATTTGAATTCAACAAACAGTCGAATAATGGCACAAGAAGTTCCTCCCAGATAATCAAACAAAGATGGGCATCAACAAGACAGGAAAGCCTAATTCCAACCAAAAATTTCAAATGGGTTCACATCCTAGCTATAAGGTTCAATGCGAAAATTAGTGGAGTTTGCAGGCTGGACACAGGTAGGGTGTGAACATGTCGCACTAGTTTAAACAGTGGGGTGAGAAAATCAAGGGTTTTCATAGGCTCCAGGAAGGTACAATGCGAGACTATTTGTAATCAAAGAAATTTGGAAAAAATGGACAAAAATCTAAGTGAACTTCTAGGTACAGAGAGTTTATTTGGATCTCCCACAGACTCAGAGACTAGTTGGAAATGAAAAAAGATAAGCTAATAGAAAATGGCCAACCAAAAACCATGAAAAGGGATCTCCCCAGCGAAGTCGCCAATTTTGTTATAGGACAAATTTGTATGTGTGGACACTAACTGATCTCCCTAGATCCACCTGGATCTAGAACAAAATAGGATAGGACGTGACATTTTCCCTAAGTTACAGTCATTGAATTTACCATCAAGGAAGGAGTAAGTGACATACCTTAAGATATAGCTTCCTTATGTCTTTCTTGTCCCTGCTTCGCTTCGACGGCCTTGTAATATCAGATCTGCAACAACATGAATCGACCAAGGTGAAAGAAACAATAATACATTCAATCAAGACCTAAACATGTGATCAAGGAGTAATGTAATAAAATAAGAGTGATTTTATGGGAAAGGGACATGCCACTGTATTATATTAAACGAAAGTAGAAGATACAACTGTTGATACTGAGAGGGGGGTGAATTAGTATCAAGTACAATTTAAAACCTTTTTCAACTTATACTTAAACCATTCAACTATATCCAATGAGCAATGAACAATAGTATAATATTTACAGCAATACACCATAATACACCATGCACAATATATGAGAAATAATCAATAGTTATTGTTCAAGGGAAGTAATGAATTCCAAAGGTAGCTACAACTTCCAAATGTAAAGGGAGGGATAAACCTCCAAGAGGAAAATACAATCCTCCAATATCAAGAGAGATTTTAACTCTCCATCCTTTCCCCTTCTTTCCACCCAAGAATATATGAGAGATAATAAAACTTTACATTAAATCATCACCATCAACCAATCAT
>SNQJ01S0223356.1:0-14871 GCA_010110895.2 Picea sitchensis
CATACAATATAATTAATATTATGGGTTTTATAACATAATAAATAATGTGGTGCATTGTTTATAGGACTATTGTGAAGGCGCTTAGGCTTAGTGGTTGGTCATGGGTTCAAAACCCAGGGACCCCAAAAATTTTTTTTGAAACATACCACATTGACTGATGACTGGGTGCCACGTGGCACTTTCCCATTTGACGGACAAATGCCACTTGTCAACCATTGACTGGTCCAGTTGCCTGCCACATGTCTGCCCTGTCAGCAAACCTTCCCAATCACCATCATTCATAGAGTACCACGTCATCTATTGTACAGTCAGCATGCTGATGTCAGCGTTGACTTTTTGACCAGTTGACCTTTGACTTTTTACCTGTTTGACTTTTCGGTCAGAACGCGATATCTTCTCCATACGGACTCTGTTTGACATAAAAATTATACCACCGGAATCGGGAGGACGAGACGGACGCAATGGTGTTGGTTTCATCAGATTCTGAGCACTTTCATTTTTGAGCATTTTTCAAGCCCTAATAGGCTTCTGAATCCGATTTCGGATCACAAGGAGTTGCTTGGTCGTCTTACAAAGCTCAGGAGGTGTAATGGTATAGTAAAACTGTAGCCGGTGTGGTATACGGCCATAGAGAGAAAGAGAGCTCAACACCAGAAGTGTTGGAGTCATAAGATCTGTTCGGGAGGAAAGGCAATCCCTCAAGACCATCAGATCTGGAGTAGGTGCAGGAGAGTTATTCTGGAAACCTTTCAGGGATTCGACTATCAGGAAAAGTGAGATGTGTAGATGCACAAACTCTCGATGCCCAAAACTCCGATGTCCTGAAAAGATCTACATTGTAGATAGCAAGAAAATATATTAATCGTTGGATCAAGAAGAAGGTAAATCGTAATTTTGGAATTTCAGCAATCAGGAGAAACGACATGTGCGGATGCATGAACTTTCGATGCCCAAAACTCTGAAACAAAAAGTGAGTAGGGTGGGACTCGATGACGTCACCGAAGGTGATGTGAACCTTCCTAGATCTGCCATGTGCCACTGCCCCAGTTGGTGAAATTTTTACTACATGAGCCCAAAGGGAAAACTAGATCAAAATTTTGGATGTCGTAATATTGGGAAGAAAGAAGTGTGGGAACTCCCGAGGTCCGAAGTCTCAAAGTCCCGAGGTCCGAATTCCCAAAGTCCCAAAAAATTCGAATATGGAAATACCATAGTGGATTTCAGCCATTAGATGATGGGTAAACGTGGACCATTGATCCACTTGACTTCAGGAGCTCGGTAATCAGAACTTTGAGAGATAGTTGTGTGTGCTTTGAAATCTCCAAAGACCAAAAGCTTGAGTAGAACCTAGTAGTTTAGCGTTTGGTCACGACCCGTGATCACATGGGTTGGGGACTAAGAAAGAGGGGGATATCACCCGAAAGTTACAGAGCCGAGCAGAGCTTGGAATATTCATGAAATCGAAACATTTTCTTAAATCAAATTGGTTTTGAATGTGTGGAATTTGTTAAGGAGAGATGGCCTGACAAATTCTGGTTTTCTGAACGTTGTGATTGCAGAAGTTTGACGAGTGCCAAAACTGATTAGAATTTCCATGGAGTGCAAAGAAATGGAAGAGACAAAGAATGCTTCTAGTTCAGAAAATGAAAGAGAAGGAATGGACATCCAATTGGGAGTTGAAGGATCGAACTCCAATGGGCATGGAAAGGAGATAGATAAGGAAGAACATTTGAGGAAGATCATTGAAAAATTAAAGAAAGATGCCCAAAATCATCGAGCAGATAGAAGAAAGCTCAGGAAAACTCAAGAAAAACAAGGTGAATTCAACATAAAGTTGTTAAATAGTTTGGAGAGAATAGAAAAGAAGTTGGATAAGGAGAGTGACTCGAACAGAACAGGGAGTCACCAAAATTCTAAAGGGAGAAGATAAAGGAGTGTTGGTAGACACCATCATCACTGCCAAAGTCACTCCAAGAGAAGGGTACACAGTAGTTCAAGCCCATCTCCTACCAGAAAGCACAAGAGATCTGGAGTGGATGAATTGAATGGAGAAATGAATAAGATCAAGCCTCCTACATTTGATGGAGAACATAAGAAGGAGGAAGATGTCGAAACATGGTTTCTTGGCATGAGGAAATATTTCCAACTGCAGAATTATTCCTCTCATGTAGAAGGAAGAATTGCAATGTATCAACTGAAGGGAAAGGCATCCATGTGGTGGGATCAACTTGTGCAGGTGCAACACATTAGAGAGAAAGATATCACCTGGAAATAATTCAAGAGGTATTTCAAGAAGAAATACTTGACTAAAAGGTATTATGATAGAAAGATGAAAGAGTTCTTTGAACTCAAGATGGGCAACATGACCATTGATAAATATGAACAAAGATTTTTGGAATTGCTGAAGTATGTTCCATTCATCAAGGATGAGACTATGAAGATTCAAAGATATCTAAGTGGATTGCCACCTTCTATTAGTGACAAGATTCAGTATGATGACCCAAAAACCATGGAAGAAACGATAAGGAGGGAAAAATGTTTATATGAACAACAAAAATAAAAACCTACCTTCCAAAAGGCTTGGGAAGACAAGAACAAATATAAGATGGATTAGAGGAAGAAGGGAACTAAGAAACCCATTTTTGGAAACAGTCCTCAGGGACAACAATCTTTTAGAGAACCTAGAAAGGTGGAAATGGGTGGACACATGCCAAGACAGACACATATGGAGTGTTGGGGTTGTAAAGAAAACCATAGGTATAGAGATTTCCCCCATAGAAATGATAAAGTGAGAGTTTTCCACAATTTTCAGCAAGCTGAAATAGTGGAGGACATGGGTAGTATAATGCCAAGGATTTACGTAGCCCTAGACAACAAGAAATATGAATTTTAGTCACACATGATTGAAGTGGAAGGTATGATTAACAACCATGCCTTTAATATTTTAATTGATTCAGGGGCTAGCCATAGTTATATAGATCCTAGAGTGGTGGAAAGTTTTCATTTATCAAGAAGCGAACATGAAAGATCTTGGTTAGTGCAGCTAGCTACAGGAACCAAGAGGAAAGTCACTGAGTTGGTTAAGTCCTGTCCTATGGACATGAATGGATTGAGCACGAAGGTTGAATTGAACATTCTGCCTTTAGGCTCTTATGACTGTTTAATTGGGATGGACTGGTTGGACCATCATCATGCCATCCTGGACTGTCGTAACAAGGAATTCACTTGCCTGGATGAGGAAGGGGATCAGAAAACAGTCCAAGGAATTCCCAGAGTTGTTGCTATAAGAGAAATCTCAACGATGCAGCTGAAGAAGTGCTACAGAAAAGGATGCCAATTATTTGCATCCCATGTGGAGGAAACAACCAAGGATAAGGTGTCAAGTATTAGAGATCATGAGGTACTAAAGGAGTTTGAAGATGTATTTCAGGAGGTACCAGGATTACCTCCGAAAATAAATATTGACTTCTCTGTAAACTTGATGCCTAGAGCAGCTCCAGTATCGAAATCTCTTTACAGAATGAGTACGCCAGAGTTGAAATAACTGCAATTACAGCTTGAGGATATTCTGAAGAAGGGGTACATATGCCCAAGCATGTCACCTTGGGGTGCCCTGGTTCTATTCGTGAAGAAGAAAAATGAAATGCTAAGATTGTGTATCGATTTCAGCCAATTAAACGAGGTAACTGTAATGAACAAGTATCCTCTATCGAGGATTGATGACCTCTTCGATCAGTTGAAGGATACGAAGATATTTTTGAAGATATAACTCGGGTCGGGATACCACTAGGTAAGGATTAAGGATGAAGACAACAACAAGGCTGCCTTTAGAACAAGGTATGGTCATTGCGATTTCACAATGGTGTCGTTTGGGCTGTCAAATGCACCTGTTGTTTTTATGTGTTTGATGAATGGTGTGTTTAGGGACTATATAGATAAGTTCATCATAGTCTTCCTAGATGACATTATGGTGTATTCCAAGTCAGAGGAAGAGCATGAACAACATATTAGGATGGTGTTGCAGGTGCTAAGAGAGCACCAACTGTATGCCAAGATGAGCAAGTGCTCATTTTATCAGGACTGGATCCATTACTTGGGGCATATTATTTCAAAAGATGGGATAATGGTAGATCCTGAAAAGATTGAGTCCATCAGAGAATGGTTAGTGCCAAAGAATGTGACATAAGTTATATCCTTTATGGGTCTAGATGGTTATTATAGAAGGTTTGTCGTAGGGTTCTCGAGGTTAGCTCACCCTATCACTTCCTTGCAAAGGAAGGAGAAGAAGTTTCAGTGGACAGAAGATTGTGAGAAAATCTTTCAGCGATTGAAGCAACTGTTAACCAGTGCTCCAATCTTAAGGATTGCATATCCAAATGAAGATTTTGTTGTGTGCACTGATGCATGCAAAGAAGGACTGGGACGATTCCTCAGTCAGAATGGATTCGTAATTTGTTATGAATCTAGAAAGTTGAAAGAGCATGAAAGGAAATACACAACTCATGATTTCAAGTTAGTGGCCATCATTCACGCTCTAAGGAAATGGATACATTACCTCATGGGAAGGAGGTTTGAATTGAGAACAAAGCATAATGATCTGAAGTATTTTTTTGATCAACCAACCTTGAACGATAGGCAGAGTAGGTGGCTGGAATTTCTCTGTGAATACGATTTTGATATCAAGCATATAAAATGGAAGGATAATAAAGTGGTTGATGCACTCACCATGAGAGTACACAAATTACATGCTACAACCATTATTATGTATCAAAATGATGTAAAGAGTAGAGTTTTGGAAGCTGCAAGCGCAGACTTGCAGTACCGGGAATTGGTAGCGAAGCTACAATAAGATAAGACTCCGCAAGGAGTGGAAGATTATAAGTTAGATACTGATGGAATACTTTTGTACAAGAAAATATTGTATGTACCTAATGTCCAGGGTTTGAAACTTGTGATTCTGAGAGAAATGCATAACGCACCTTATGTTGGGCACCCTGGATATCAGAAGACTGTGGCAGCGGTCAAGAGCCACTACTTTTGGCCAAGTATGAAGAAAGATATTGAAGAATACATCACCAGATGTATGGAATGCCAAAAGGTTAAAGCTAAGTATAGGCACCCAACTGGATTGCTACAACCTTTACCCATTCCTGAGTGGAAGTGGGAAGTGGTGACAATGGATTTCATCACAGGATTGACCAAAACATGCAAGCAACATGATTCAATTATAGTAGTGGTGGAAAAGCTTACGAAATCTGCCCATTTCATTCTATTAAAGGATACTCACAAGGAAGCGGAGGTTGCTGATATTTTTATGAAGGAAGTGGCACGATTACACAAGATTCCCAAGACAATTATGTCTGACAAAGACCCGAAATTTACCTCAAATTTATGGAAAGGGTTTTTCAAGGAATTCAGAACAAATATGAATTTCAGTACAGCCTATCATCCTGAGTCATATGGGAAGACATAGCGGGTGAATCGAGTGATAGAAGACATACTGAGGATGTATGTGATGGACAAACCATCGAAATGGGAAAACTACCTACACTTGGTAGAATTCAACTACAACAATGGGTATCAAGCAACATTGAATATTATCCCATTTGAAGCACTTTATGGCAGAAAGTGCAATACTCTAGTAAGCTGGGATAACCCAGCTGATAGAGCGGTAGTTGGGCCAAAGTTGCTCAAGGAAATGGGAGAGAAAATGCTGAAAATTAAGCATAATTTGAAAGCTGCCCAAGACAGGAAGAAAAGTTATGCTGATAAAAATAGAACCCACAGAGAGTTTAAAGTGGGAGATCATGTTTTTCTAAAAGTAAAATCCAATAGAAGTTCCCTGAGGCTGGGAAACTGTTCCAAGTTGGAAGCTAGATTTTGTGGGCCATTTGAAATCCTAGAAAGGATTGGGCTAGTTGCATATATGCTTGCATTACCTACATCCATGACTATACATAATGTGTTTCATGTTTCATTACTTAAGAAATATATACCTGATCCTAATCATGTGATTGACTGGAATGTGATCCAGGTGGAACAAGAAGGTGTCCTACAAGTGCATCCTATGTGCATATAAATAAAATAGCTCCAGAATCGAGTCATAGGACTTGTAAAGGTACAGTGGACCTAGTACGGTCCTAAGGGAGTGACATGGGAGCAAGAATATGCTATGCAGGCAGAATACCCACATCTTTTTGAAGATTTTGGAAATCTTGTTGATGTTGTGTGAAAGTTGCACCGAGGATAGTGCAAAAATAAGGGGAGTGGATTGTAATACCACAAGGACGTGCCCCAATTGCATTATGAATTGTAATTATGTTTTTTAGGCTGGTGAGCCAAGTTTATATAAGCTGGTGGACTTATGTGTTTATTAGGCTAGAGAGCCTAAGTGTTGAAGGCCAAGAGCGTAGTTTTTGTACATGTAATGATGCACATTATTAATATAAAAACATCTCTTTGTGTGGACTGACCATGATGAATGAGTGATGGGGGACTAAGCTTCCACAAAGTATTGGTAAGGGAGAGGGGGTTGAAAGGTTGGGAGAAGGGATAAGCTTAAGATCTTAAGACCTTGGGGATAATAATTAAATATTATTTCAAAGTTGTGTAAATGTTTATGTTTTATCCTAAGTTCATGGTTGGGGGAACGTGTGAAAAATGGGGAGCATGCATCCCCAGGGAGACAAGTGTCAACCTGGGTGCATGTAGTTAAAACCAAAGAAGGGATCCATGTTGGGGGTTCAACCTCCTATTTTTCCATCCTCCATCTGAAATTGCGGGTGTCCATGATCGACCTTTGTTTTGGTGTTTGTTTTGGGGAATTCTTACCTAAACCATTAAGTCTTTGTGTGGGATCTTTGTACACCCTCACACATCTCTGAAACCAGAACTGTGAACCCATCCTGTGTTGCATGGTTGATAAAAACGAAATTTCCTGAGTCATGTTGTGCTATCCCAGTGGGCTGTTGTGGTCACACAGTTCCTGACCGTGTGAGGTTGCTGCCATTGATTGTGCATTGCTGAGCCTTGTTGTTGTGTCCTCATTGTGTTGGAATTGGTCAAAAGAACAGGTTTCCAAGCCTGTGAGCGACTCTTTCTAGGTGAGAGAGTATGCGGAGGAAGTGAGAACTCCTAGAAGGGGTCTTGTAGCTTCCACGAGGCTCTAAGACTTTCGGTCTGGTCTGTTGCTGAATCCCAAGGTAAGGGAGCTTTAGCAGCCGAAGGACTATCCGGGTGACAGTGAAGGTGTATACTTCTGGAGTGGGACAGGCATGTGGGGAATAAGGGTCTATGAGTAGTGGGTGTAAGTGACTCCTGGGAGAGAATCCTTCCTCTGTAACTGTGTGTCTATTGTTGACCTTGCCTAGCCTAGGATTCCCTGCCCGGTGGAGCTTAGTCCTAGCTTGGGGGTGACCTACTGTTGACAGTGATGAGCAACGCGGTCTAAGGTTGGGAGGTTCATGGAAGGTTTGCACGCAGTTGGTGGAATTACTATAGTTTCAAAGATAAGTATCAGTTTGTGCTTAATATTATGTTTTTCATGCCTGTGATTCTTATATGTTATCATGTATTCTGTTGTGCATATGAATTATTGTTAATCTACTTGATGATGTATATTAGCAGTAATCTTGTGCTTACTTTGTATTTTTTAGAACAATCTGTTAATTAGATTTAATATGCATGTTATATATATAAGTATGAGAATGTTCTGCATAGTAGTGTTGCCCGACAAGTGGGTTGATGGCTGAGGATGTTACAGGAAGAGCATACTCAAAGGTCAAATTGGTTTCTAGTCCCAATGTAAATGTTTTATGTATGAAAGCAACAACCTCAACTTAGAATTTTACAAGACAAACAAGCCATCCATGTGGAAACAAAAGAAAAAGAGGACAATATTGGTTCTTTTTACCCCCTAAGTGCCTATGTTAGCTAACCTTTCATATGGGAAATTATTCTAAGTGGAGGGAAATTGTTTTACAAAGTACATAAAAATGAAAATCTGAAGGCTAGGGGCCCTCAAAACATTCAAAAGACCCTTACAATTTTGAGAAACTGAACATATGTGTGAGTTTCAATTATGATAGGTGCATAGAGGGCACACAGTGCACATAATGCATAGTGTAAAGAGACATGGTTCACGCACAGTGCACATCTGTGGGCAGGAAAATCCATGCACTTCCTATCACGTTTTTGGGGATAAATTTATGAATGAAATTCTCCTTCCTCACCTCCAAATTTGAACTATGGTGGGCTGGGCTAGGCTGGTTTTGGTACCTACAAGTCAATATGATCAAAATGAAGTTCTCTCTAAGCTTAT
Organism: Picea sitchensis; assembly: GCA_010110895.2. NCBI lineage: Eukaryota > Viridiplantae > Streptophyta > Pinopsida > Pinales > Pinaceae > Picea > Picea sitchensis. The sequence goes on from SNQJ01S0223356.1 coordinate 8,321, forward strand.
ATAGGGAGGAATTTGATACCAATCCCCAGTATGGTCGCCAATCTATACTTGTGTTGGTTTTTTCACTTGGGTGAGCAAAACAACAACACTTCCATGTCTAGATGAGCCTCCTAGACAAGATAGTGGTTTGTGAATGGGTTAAACAAGACAAACACATGTAATAAACAAAGAAATAAACTAAAACAACTAAGAAATAAAATTTAGAAAGCATGAGAAACTTAGAACCATGAAAATCAATCAAATGACCAACATAATGCTACCAATGGATCAATAGATTAGCAGGAAAAATACCGTATAGAAAAATGAGGACTTATGAGTCCCCTCTTCCTCCTTGTGAGGGATATTGAGTTCCCTAATGGAGATTTCTTCATACAATGGAATAAATGGAAAATGGTGAAAAATATTAATGCCTATTCCCTCAAGAGATGAGTGGAATGACCTATTATAATGATGCTTGAAAGCTCCAATTATAAAAGAGGATTCTCAAGGGATAATTCTTACAACATAATGATACAATGAATATCTTGGTTTCTTAGTGCACCCATGGCTCTTATTTATAACATTTATTCAAGGAAAAATGTAATTGGTTCTTGGTGTGAACAACAAGCCTTTTAGGGCACCCTCTAGTCCTTGACTAGCCTCCCATTCATATTTCGTTCAGATATGAGGGTCAACTCATGTTGGGAGTTGGTCCATAAGTGTTTGATGGGATGACAAGGTCCATAAATTTGTCGTTCATATAAGTGTGCGACATTTATTGTACACAGTCGCACACTTGGAACACTATGTTCTCTGAGGGCTTTGTTAGCCCATGCACACTGTGCACTGTGTGCGCGCTTCTCTTGGTGAATCTACAGATGTCAATTTTTGAACCAATTGTATAGTTTTTTTTCTTTTGAATTCATTTCAGTGTTGTAGGTGACCTAATTGTTGTTGGCATTGTTGTGTTTCTTTAACCATTTGCGTGCAATGTCAGACGATATTTCAGTGATAACATACGACACATTATTTGTTTTTAATTAAGGATGGAATGATGTTTGATAACTTGGAGAACATACAAACAAATTCAAATGGTTTAAAAATATAGAATAATTATTTGAAATATTTTACAAAGAAACTTGAGCCGCGTAATAATTTTGATAATCTTATAATAAATGCCTATATTCATAGCTAATGTTTTCTGCATAGTATTAGAAGGTGAAGATAAGATGTATGTGATGTTTCAATTCTATCTTTTGTGTATAAACATATAATAAATCAGAGCATTTCTGTTGGCACAGGGGCACAACCAGGGTTCAACGCTTCAACAACGCACCAAAAAAACCCTAACTATCAGCCCTTTAGGAAACACCTGCGAAGTAGATGAATTCTCATCTGAGGTAGAGGAAGGGGGGGTTGCAGGAATCAAGTTTCTACAACTTAGTTGCGACAAAGATCTGTGATCACAATACTTAACAGAGCACTTAGCAATTAACATTAATTAGTCTTTAACCCTTATTCACATCGCAGGTTAAAACCCTAATTACATAACAACACAGTATTAATGAAGGTTTAATACTTTCATTTGCTTAGAACATAACACTAGCTCAGATAAAGCATTCATTCACATTATTAAACACTAAGCTACTACATCATATGCATTCATCAATCAACACTAAGAAAATAAAATCATAAACACCATGAACACATGCACAAATCACAATAACATAGGATATATGTGGTTCACCCCAGTGTGGGGCTACGTCCACCAATCTTCTTCTCTTCTTATTAGTGTCTTCCAATCTTCTTACATGCACCAAGCCACAACTCCAACTATGCATAGGACAGGATATCTGTGTGCACCTCACCAGATCTTCCTTCCCTGAGTTAGCTCAAAGCACAAAGCCTTCTTACAATGACTTGGACTTAGCTCTGCAAGTCTCAACAAACAATATGCAGGAAGCATTCACAACTATTCACACTTAGCTATCGGCTTATCCAAACTCTCACTACTCTTACATCGCCTGGATACTTATTTATACATTACAAAAAGGGCCTAAACATGGGTAAGACCCATGGGATGACATCCCATACCTGTTACATAAACCCTAAAACCCAAAAGGCTCACAAAAAGGGGCAAGATCCCGCGATCTCTGCTTCACTTGGGTGCTCCATCTTTGACCAGCCTGTTGAAGTCCCAAAAATGGTCAACATGACCAAGGTTCTCCCAAAGCTTGGTCGAGGGCCAACAAGCCCCCAACACCCACCTGTGACTCATCCCGAGTCACTCTGATCTGGGCAAAACTACTTTGAAGGCCTTGAGCTTAGCTCGAGCTGCCTCGACTTGCTGCTTCGCCAGATTCTCCTGCTCAGTGAACTCCTAAATGACTTGCTCGGTGACAGGCCCTCCTAGGCATTGCTCCATGGTTGTGACCACCTGTTCCAGCTATGATCCTATTCCCTCGATTTCTTCAAAGAGGGTGCAGGCTTCATCCTACATTGGCTGGAGTTGTTATGTCACCTCCATAACTCGACTCTGGATGGAAGTGACCTGCTACTGAACTGCGTGTTTCTCTTGTGCTGTCTTCACATTCTCCACTATTGTAAGAAGCTTCAACCGTTCTTGCACTGTCGATTCCTATTGCTTCACCTCCTGGAGTTGTGCCTCCAATATCCTAAGCTCCAGGTCTTCTGCAAGGCTCTCATAAGTCTGTGCACTTTGATTACTGAGTTTCTTGCATTTTGCAGCTAACGCCGTAATTCTCTCTACTGTGCTCCTAACAGTTTCTTCCCTTTGATCTCGCACTTCTTGTGGAGTGCTTGGAACTACTTGCAGTTCTATCTCTACGACTCTTTCTTGAAGCTATTGAATAGCTTTACTGAGATTCCATACTTGGCTTTCAACTGTCTCTTATTCCATCTGGGATAAACCTGACACAGAGAGAAGTGCTCTATTTACTGCTTCTCTAACCTCAATCTGCTCTTTGAGCAGCTGGTATTTTTCGCTCTAGATCTATTCTCTATCCTCTTCAAACTTTGCCCAGAGGTCATCTTTCTCTTGTTGCGCAACCTGAAGTTTCTCTAGGGATTCCTCCTTTTCTTTCTTCAAAGCCTCTGTGGCCTGCTCTTTTTCTTCCTATACACATCAAAGGCGAGCCTCTATAACATCTGCTATCCTGCGTAGTTGGGTGGGCTCGTCCCCCAATTTTGCACCTTCTGATGATGACGATGTAGTAGACATTGCATGGCTCGAATAGAGTGCTTGTTGTACACCTTTTATCTCTTCCTTGATTTTGTCATACATCATTTCTTGCTTTGCTTTGTTTTGCTGCAAAATAGCCTCTAAAGTATTTGCGATGATGAGGTAAATATCATCTACTGTGAGCACATTCTTTGACTATAGCTTGTTGGCTCATGATTTCTTTTGTGCTAAGGGTTTCTTTGGAGAAACCTTCCTTTTATTTGACGTCTCGGCCTCTGTGAGGGGATCCTTCGGTGGTGTCACTTTTCCCTTTTCTTGCTTGTCTTATTCCCCTTCCTCTTCTTGGCTTACTTTTTCATCTCCTCCTCCTCTAGGTGAATCAGACACAATTTCCTTCAATGCATTGTTCTGCTATTCTAGGGAGGTTCAAGTTCTGCAAGACTGCCTTTTGCGAAGTCTTCTATAGAAATTCCTGCGGTCTTTATAACTTTGATTTCTTCTTATTGAGATTTCTGGCCTTCTTTCCTGTGATCTGAGTCTCTGGGTTCCTCTTTCCATTCTTGTTCTTATCGTCTCTTAGCATAGTAACTTTGCACTGTTGAGGATATTTCACAGGTTTCAAGGATAATACTTCTTCTCTTACTGTTTCTGGGGTAGGTTCTCTTCTCTCCTACATGGATAGGTTCTTTAATATTTCTTGCATTCTTTCAAAATCGACAGCTAAATCTCTGGCCCTCAGTTTCTTAGACTTGCCTCTTGTTCTTCTATTAAGCATGATATTCTCCTAGCCATGAAATCCCTTAATTCTTTCTTTTTCTGTTCTATGGCTTCCTCTTTTGCTTTCCTTTGGATCTGGTCTTTATCATTCCAGGTATTTCCTAGAAAAAGTGAAAAAGGAGCGTTTTTCTCAACAAACTTAATGACCTCAAATTCTTCTTTCGTCGATGTTCCATGGGAAATCATAGGTATGTTAATAACTCTTCCACATAGGGTTATCACCTTTCTTTTAAACAATCCAATCCTTCCCAATGAAGGAATCATAGCAGGCTTTCCCAAAATTTCCCAAGTACTTTCTATCATGATATTCACGTGTGTTTCCTCATCCAAAACACAGTCTGTTTCGAAGACTCTTATTCTTGTTTCTATACACTTCTTTTCTTTTAAGATCTCTAATAAATTGATGTCTCTGTGATCATTCAATGTTTCTCTCATCTGCAATAATATAGTCTCTGATTTTGTCTGGTGCTCTAACATATCCTTAGTTTCTTGACCTTCTTCAGAGTTTTCTTGTCTCATGTTCATCTTTTCAACTCTAGCAATTATTCTAGGGCAATCCAAAACCTCATGTCCAATATATTTACAACAAAGACAAATAGGACCTCTACTAGGGCATTTATTAGCAATATGTATCGGTCTTATGTAGTTATAACACAATGTGAATCCTCTATTTCTCCTAAATGATCCCCAACCTTTCTTGTACTGGGCACTGGGATCACAGTGATGGACCTGTAATTTGCAAAAATTCTTTCTAGGGTCTTGCATCCACTCGTTAGTCCAAAAATTATTTCTATGCATAGGAATAACATATATTTCACTATGTCTATCAAATTTATATAGATCAACACTTTCTCTTAGCCATGCCCTAGTTTTCAGACTAGGACAAAATCTATCAAACATACTTAGATTCATATTTTCGAAACAAAAATTTCCACTTATCTTACCTTTATCAGAGCACAAAGATTTAAGAACTTACCTCTTTTCTTCAAATCGGGCATCCTTCTCTTAGCACAGAGCTTCACAAGTCAAGTAGAATACCGAGCACTACAACAACAAATCTACGCACATAGATTTATCTTTTCTTCAGTTCCCAACAATCATAGTTTCAGGTCCCAACAACGGAACCATTTGTTGGCACAGGGGCAAACCCAGGGTTCAACGCTTCAACAATGCACGAACAAAACCCTAACTACCGACCCTTTCGGAAACACATGGGAAGCAGATGAAGTCTCACCCGAGGTAGAGGAAGGGGGGGTTGCAGGGATCAAGTTTCTACAACCTAGTTGGGACACATATCCATGATCACAATACTTAACAAAGAACTTATAAATTAACATTCATTAGTCTTTAACCCTTATTCACATTGCATTTTAAAACCCTAATTACAGAACAACACAGTATTAACCAAGATCTAATACTTTCATTCGCTTAGCACATAACATTAACTCAGATCTAGCATTCATTCACATTATTAAGCACTAATCTACTACATCAGATGCATTCATAAATCAACACTAAGAAAATATAAGCATAAACACCATGAACACATGCACAAAGCACAATAACACAGGATATACGTGGTTCAGCCCAATGTGGGGCTACATCCACCAATCTTCTTCTCTTCTTATTAGTCTCTTCCAATTTTCTTACATGCACCAAGCCACAATGACAACTCCACATAAGACATGATATCTACACGCACCTCGCTAGATCTTCCTTCCCCAAGTTAGGTCAAATAACAAAGCCTTCTTGCAATCACTTTCACTTAGCTCTGCAAGTCTCAACATACAATATGCACGAAACATTCACAACTATTCGCATTTAGCTATCGTCTTATCCGAACTCTCACTACTCTTACATCGTCTGGCTACTTATTTATACATTACAAAATGGGCCTAAACATGGGTAAGACCCATGGGCCGACATCCCATACCTGTTACATAAACCCTAAAACTCAAAAATCTCACAAAAAGGGGCAAGATATCGCGATCTCTGCTTTGCCTGGGCACTCCGTCTTTGACCAGCTTGTCGAAGTCCCAAAAATGGTCAACACGACCAAGGCTCTCCCAAAACTTGGTCGAGGGCCAACAATTTCCCAATGTGGTTGACACTTTGGGAGATTTGGAGAATGCATGTGGAAAATTGAATGTATTACTATTATGACGATCCATTGAGCAAACCATGTTTGTCTAGCAACATCAACATTCACAGATAACAATTCTTCAATTGGTGGTGGCACATTATCATATTATAAATAATGTGTATGCTTAAATAATGCAAATCCTCTTGTTATAAGCTTAATCTTTATTGCAGATACATAAGCACTCTTTGTTGATTTGGGCCATTTTTCTAAGGTAATTTCTAATATTTGTTTGTAGTATGAAGAAAACGTTGTGTATCTTTTTTCCCTATTTGATTATTCAATTTTTATCACTGTTTTTCTGCTATAATTTTGTAATGACCCTTTTCTTATTACTGTAAATAATTTCATAAATAATCTGAAACACTAGCTAAATTATAATTAATTATGATATAACCTTAAATTGATCACAAGTTATTAATTAATTATTTTGGATTATACTTAAGCTGAAAT
>SNQJ01S0223356.1:14881-29068 GCA_010110895.2 Picea sitchensis
AAATCAAGAAGCCTCCCTCACAGAGAAAAGGCCCGGAGACGTAGGCAAAGTTGCCGAACTCCGTTATCAAATTTGTGCATAATGGTTTGCTGCTTTTCATTGCATTTCAGATTTGCTTATATGTCTATGGCTGTATAATTCATTTGCTTTTCTCGCTCTTTCATTAAGTTTCCCAATGGTCATTTAATGCATGCAAACAATAACTCAACCATAGTCATTTCGAAAAATCCTGACGGATCACCTTGCCACTTAGGAACATTCTAGGGTCCGAAACTTGGTTCTTCATCACACAAATTCCACCTGAAACCTTGGGTCTAATGACCACTTATCCAACCCATCCAGGCTTAGCGTTGAAACCTTGGGTTAGAACTCAAATTTTGTCTACTTCGACAACAATTCTTTCTGAAACTCTTTCTTCAACTTCCACTAACATGGCCCATCTAGGCTCAGTGTTGTAACATTGGCTCTGATACCATATTGTAACATCCCCAGCCATCAACCCACTTGTCGGGCAATGCTACTACATGGAACATTCTCATACTTATATATATAACATGCATATTAAATCTAATTAACAAATTGTTCTAAACAATACAGAGTAAGCACATGATTACTGCTAATATGTATCATCAAGGACATTAATAATAATTCATATGCACAACAGAATAAATGATAGCATATAAACATCATAGGCAAGTAAAAAATAATATTAAGCACAAACTGATACTTATATTTGACACTCTAGTAATTCCACCAATTGCGTACAGACCTTCCATGAACCTCCCATCCTTAGACTGTGTTGCTCATCACTCTCAGCAGTAGGTCACCCCCGAGTAGGGACTAAGCTCCACCAGGCAAGGAATCCTAGGCTAGGCAAAGTCAAAGAAATACACACAGTTACAAAGGAAGGATTCTCTCCTAGGAGTCACTTACGCCCACTGCTCACTAATCCTCATTCCCCACATGCTTGTCCTACCCCAGGAGTATACACCTTCACTGTCATGGACAGTCCTTCGGTTGCTAAACCTCCCTTGCCGTAGGCTTCAACAACAGACTAGACCAGAAGTCTCTGAGCTCTGTGGAAGCTATACAACCCATTCTAGTAGTTCTCACTTCCTCTGTGCACTCTCTCGCCCTTAGAGAGTTGCTCACGAGCTTGGAAACATGTTATTTTGACCAATTCTATCACAGTGAGGACACAACCATAAGGATCAACAATGCACAATCAATGGAAGAAACCTCACATGGTTAGGAACTACGCGGCCACAATATCCCATTGGGATAGCACAACATGACTCAGGCAATTTCTAGTTTCTCAACCATGCAACACAGGATGGGTTCATGGTTCTGGTTTTGGAGATGCGTGAGGGTGTACAAAGATCCCACATAGAGACTTAACGGTTCAGGTAATAATTCCCTAGAACAAACAATGAAACATAGGTCAATCATGGACACTCGCGAGTTTAGACAGAGGATGGAAAAATGGGAGGTCGAACCGCCAACACAGCTCCCTTCTCTGGTTTTAATTGCATGCACCCAGGTCGACACTTGTCTCCCTAGGGCTACATGCTCCCCATTTTGCACACGTTCCCCCAACCTGGAACCAAGGATAAAACATAAACATTTACACAGCTTTGGAATAATATTTAATTATTATCCCCAAGGTCTTAAGCTCTTAATCTTAGCCGTTCTCCCAACCTTGCAGCCCCCTCTCCCTTACCCAAACTATGTGGAAGATTATTCCCCCATCACTCATTCATCGTGGTCGGTCCACACGCATAGATGTTTTTATATTAATAATTTTCATCATTACATGTACAAAAACCAGTCTCTTGGCCTTCAACACTTAGGGTCTCTGGCCTAATAAACACATAAGTCCACCAGCTTATATAAACTTGTCTCACCAGCCTAAAAAACATAATTACAATTCATAATGAAATTGGGCCACGTCCTTGGGGTATTACACTTCCCTCGCACCCTAGTGTGATCTTGGGAATCAGAAAGGAGGTTAAGAAGAAGTTTCATCTCCCTTAACAAAATCTTTAGGAGAGGACAAAACCTCCCTAGGGTTCCTCTTTTTTTTTGAAATCATCTTAAAGTATTGTAAGGGCCCATACATGCCCACATGTTGCAAACTTAGGATAGTTTCTTAAAATTTCTTTCTTAGTTTACATCATCACTAGAGAAGTTTAAAGATCAAAGTAACAGACCCATACATGCCCACATGTTTGCAATCTAGGATAGTTTCAAATCTTTCTTAGTGTAAACAACATTTAGGGAGTTTAAAGGATTTGTAAAGGACCCATATGTCCACATGCTAGTTCTTTAGGGATTTAAATATTCTGCAAGGTTGTACCAATGACACGTAGTAAGCTAGGTAACACATATTTGTAAGGACCACAAGAAGTCCACATGTTTCAATCTCACACCTAACTTATTAAAAACTTGGCACACTTTTCCACTTGCTTGCACACAAAGCCACTCCTCACACACATAATTTCCATTTTGAATTGTGGAGGTTGAAGTAGGTTTTCTCCAAAGGAACTATGAAACATCCCACTACTTCTTTGAAAATTATCCACACCCATTTAATTCAAATGAGATTGGTTCACACCCGCAATCTCTCAGCCCACCACATCTAAAACATTTCTAAAAACTCACTAATTTTTTCTCCATAGGAGGTGCCAAAATGTTTTTTTTAGTCTAGGTATGATCTCGGGGGTAGGAATCCAAATAACACCTTGTTATCTGGTTCTCACATTTTCAAATATTAGAAGTTGAGAAATAGGAAACTTTTAAATCCTCCAAGTCAAGTGTTCCTACACCATAAGGCAAGGAGATATCCATGAAGGGTCAAAGACCGAGGTCCAAGTGTTCTGTGCATCCCTCCTTGAGTCACCCAACTCTTGGAAGGGCATCTAGCCCATGACCCATTTCTGAGGCCGAAAATCTAAATGTCGCACTTTGATTGAGGTACCTAGTGACCAAACCTAGGATATCTACCCAGGTGGCGATTGTGGGTTGCAATCGCACCTTGATCATATTTTGTGTGGCTATTTGGAAATATCGTCAGTTCTTTCAGGATATGCACCCTCTACCCCTTCTTATAACTGATTAATTCAACCTTCACTAGTTCCTCTTATGGTGGATTTAGACCCCACTGTTGAGTGCTATTAGAAGGCCTAGTGTTATTTGAGAGGAAGGAAATTAGGCCTTTTAGGACATGAGCATTTTGTTGATTTTTTACCCCCCACACAGACAAAATCCACCTATCCACATGTTTTCTTACTTACAGTTTATTTATGTATGATGCTCATTTGATTACATGCAATTATGAGTTGTACTATCTTGTGAAGGTACAAAATATACAAAATCTCTTGTTCATTTATTTCTCTCTTGTCACCATTTGCACACATTCATTTTTCTATTCGGAAACCATAAGGGAAACAAAGAATCTTCATCGTTCCAAACACTTGCAGAACCTCCCTCCTATTCTAGGAGGAGTCCCCAGTCTTGCCAACTCACCGGCTCAACCATCTCACACCCCCATGAGTACTACTAATTTGGGATCAACTTTACTTGGTTCCACTTTGCTTGGGTCCAATTCCCAAGGCCATCCATCCACTAGTTCTCCTTCACAAGGAGGCAGGGGTCAAACTTCTTCTCAAGGGAGAAGTACAACCCCACCAAATATCTTTCAAGGGTCAGTTCCACTACCTGCTCACACAATGGATGGAACTAATCCTCCACCAAATTCTCCTATGCCATACTTTGCATCTCTCAACATTCCTAATTTGACCAAACTCACAAATGATCCCATTTTACATGACCCCACATGGCTCAATATGCCTACCAAACTACCTTAAAATATTAAAAAATTTGAAGGAAAACTGGGGGAAGATCTCGCCAACCATGTGATGACCTTCCACTTATGGTGCTCTTCAAACAATATCATGGATGATTCCATCCGCTTAAGGTTATTTCAAAAAACCCTCACTAGTTCATCAGCCAAATGGTATGTGGGTGAAAAATCAGGGTCCCATGTGACCTTTGAATCATTGGCCAAGGCCTTTTTGGCCTTTTTCCAATTGTCAGTTCATCATGACACTAGTTTAGAACTTCTCTCTGAGTGAAAAAAAACCACTGATATCCATATCGTTGACCACATCCATGAATGGTGTCAGGGCCGTAGTTTTTGCAAAGCAGAAACCACCAAGGAACAACGCCTCGATTGGTTTCTTAAATCACTCATCTTTGTGCTTGCCAAATATGTATCATCCACTTTTCCTCAGTAAGAAAGGGAAGCCATTAACAAATCCCACCAGTTTGACCTCATATATGCTCAATCATGTTACTTATACATAGTGTTACCTGATGCACCTAGACCCGTATCATTTGGCCAGGACAAACATAGGATGTCCCACGCTGTGGATGGGTTGATTTGTTCCATGACACACCACAACCCTTACAGTCAAATGTCACCTAATTTTGGTGCACCTCAGTATCCATAACCCTATGCAAGGCCGTATTATTACCCTCCCCCCACTCACCAACAATCATATCCTATTTTTCCTCCTCCATTGTTAGGAGTACCCCCACCAGTGCCACCAATGCATCTGGTCTCTCAACCAAATGTGGGTCCATCGCCGACCCCTACATGTGACCATAACATTTGTGGGGGTACTTCAACTTCCTACTTGTCCTATGGAGCGTCTCCCCAAAAAGTTCCATACTTTCCATTTCCTGGTCCTCCACAGCCGATTTCTCCTCCACACGGACAACCACATGCCGATGTTAACTTTGTTCATCCCTTTCCCATTCAACAAATTCATACTTTTGAACATTTGAATATGGAAAATACATCCCATTAGTTGAATAATTCCAATAAGAAAGGGAAAAACTGAAACAATAATAACTTGGGACCAGGAGGAAATAACCCCCAACAAAACCATCCCGCTGGGGGAAACCAAAATCAAGGTAACCAGAACTCCCAAGGGGGAAATAAAAACAAACGACAAGGGAAGAACAACAACAATCTTAGGACGAACTTCCCTTGCACTCTCTGTGGCGAGTATGGAAATTATACTCACCATTGCCACCAAATTTCTGACTTCAAATGGATGAAAGAGTCCATGAACGCACAACGTCCTCCAGCATCGCCTACCCCTCACTATGCCCCACAACAGTATTTGCAACAACCACCTTCGGTTATGTTGAAAAACCCTATTCCACACCAAGGTGTGATGAATACCCAACATGAGGTACACCCTACCCCACCCCAAATGAGGCAGTATCAAAACCCAGGTCTCATTCACCCTGGAAATTCGGTCGTTCACAATATCCTTCTCACCAATGAAGAAGAAATTATTCTGCAAACATAAGGTCGTCAATATGGCATGCCTTCTCACTCTACACCAACCACCTTAGAAGCAACTCCAGGTACCGGCTGACCAACCTGTGATGATTCCACACCCTAACACTGAACCAAACCCTCGTATACCTCACATTTCATTAAGACGGAATGTAAATAACCCCCATGCTAGGGAAACACACAACTACAGTCTGGTCGACGAATTAGCACAATCTCATGCATCCATGTCTATATTGGAGGTCCTCCAAACCTATCCAACTCAACAAAAATCCCTGCTTTCCGCCTTGGGGGAAGTCGACCCAGCTGATACTAGACTCATCACCTTTGATCTAGATAACGAAAAACCATGCCTCCCCACCCTAGTAGATTTTCAGATACCAATTAAGATCTGAAACATCACAGTTCATCGATGCATCATTGATGAGGGTGGATCCACATGCATCATGTCCAAAGTCGTATGGAAGAAAATTGTCTCATCAGAGCTAGTACCATCCTCCATCACCCTTAGAGCTTGTGATGGTTAACCATCATCCCCTGAAGGGATCTTCCAAAATGTCCCCAGAGAACTTGGGGGAAAAACCCTCTTAATCGACAATGAAGTTATCGACGCCCCACTTGATTACAATATCTTGTTTGGACGTAGCTACATGTACGTTATGAGGTAGTAGCCTCTTCTGTGTTTCCAATGATGATGTTCCCCCACAATGGGAAAATCATCACCATCAACCAAATTAGACATTATGAGCCTAACCATTATGCCAACACCGATAACATTCTTCCCCTTCTATGCACTAGCTTAGATTCTTATTCGCTCATTGACATGGGTCCTAGAATTTTCAAAGAGCCATCCTTGTTGGGGGCATATCATGGAGCACCACCTCTCCTGCACCCTTGAGCACAAGTGTGTGTGGCATCTTCTAATGGAATAGAGATCAGAGACACTATTCCTCCCACTGAGGCCTCTCCTCACCTCAACGTCCCACAAGTTGAAGAACTATTACCTCAAGAATTCCTTGAGAACCCTACTGCACCACTTATCCCTGATTCCCCCCTCCTCCAAGGGAAAATCCCAGTTTGAGAGACAATCCCTCTAGCCATTACTCAAATTCCCTTCTTCTACCCCCCACCTGGAGTCCAAGCAGTCCAGGTAGCTGCAACTCTTACCCTTCTAAACATGGTTCATTTCATCCTTGTATGGTATCTTCATCCACCTGCAATGGTTCCTCAACCATGTTTCCCTCATCAGACAGAGGGAATCCCGATGCAGATTCTAGTACAAGATCCTGCCGCACTACACTCACCCACAATTACTGGAACCACTGCCACTGTTGGGGGAAGACAAAAGAAGAAAGAGCCCACAACTCCACTTCCTCCCTGAGTTCAACCTCCTTGCGCACTATGCGAAAGAGAAGGACACCCCACTAATAGATGTCCTACTCTTCCTGAGTTACGCAATCTGATCCAACTCCCTCGAGCAACCACATTACTCACTACTCCACCAAGTATGTCCACTACTACTGCGGATTCATCAACTGCGGGCAATAAAGGGTTACAAACCAAATTCGCTTGTGCCATATGCTAAGAATATGGCCACTCCACCCATCATTGCCCAGGTTTACCTCAATTTCTCCAAACCTTAGCCAAAGTACATCAAACGTCTTGGCCAGATCCCTCTCAACCACTCCCTATTGATGCTCACATTACTGACATTCATTATGTCTCTTCGTCAGTAATCGAGCGGATGAGATGTCCTTGTGCTCTTTGTGACTCACTTGCTCATTTCACATACTAGTGTCCTTTTATTTTTGAATATCGCGGTCATCAATCAACCCCTATTCAACCTCATTCAATCGCCTCACCACTCGTGATGCAAGTTACTCCCCTCATTCACTCTCCAAACACTTTCAATATACCCTCCCCTGAACCCAAGTCACTTCCCATCCCTCCATGGTTCACATTTCAACTATCTGAGGATATTCCCCCAAATCCTCCCAATTCTCCGGCAAGTCTCCCATATAAGATATTTCTCCCCACCACAATTTATCATCCACAATGTCTCGACATTTGGTTTATGTCAAGCATCCCTCCATACAATCCCTAGTTAACCTCCCTCAAATTCAAATAGTGCAGGACAATAAGGCCACTAACTTGTCTCTCACAACTACTTGATCAATAACCTCATGCTCCCACAATCTTGCAATCTCCTCATAGCTATCTCGTCATCTCAACAATAGTGATAGGTACAAATGAGGTGGCATTGTGGGCCCACTAACCATATATAGTCCCTTTTTCCCATCTTCCACACTCTATTACTAGAGCCCAGAGCCTTTGTTTTCTGATATGTTCTCAGCCACGGGATCCTGGCCCCACCATATACACATTCACATTCCCCGGGTCACCATATTCACTTGGCCCCGGAGGAGCATTTTTCTCACGTCATGTTCAGGTATGCATGCTCACTTTCAATTTTATCAAATAGTTATTATATGTTCTTTATCATCACATATTGTTCACGTCAGGTATTTGGTTTTCATGTGTGCAGGTACTTGTTTCATAAGCTTACAATCCCTTCAAGTATATGTTCAACACTGTCATGTAATTATTCCCTTTGTAAATCAATTGCATATCTCAATCATACCCTCTGACATTTACCTTTAGGATTCTTACATCCCGCTACACAGTACCTTTACCTCTGTCTCATTTGGGTACTGTTACTCGATAGCACTCTTCCCCACATTAGTTGTCCCATTCATAGTTCCCTTTGGCAACTTGACACTCATGTTGATTTCACCCCCTAGGGTTGGGAGTCCCGATAGTTTTATGCACTTTCGAGAATGAACCCCATACTTCTTCTCATCATATTGTTAGATTTCTCATTGGACTCCCAGGTCATATCATCTCGGTTCTATTGACTGCACCTCCGTAATATCATTAGCCCTCCATCTCATCCACCACTAGTTTTCCCATCTGCAGATTATCCTCCATCCATTTACCAAATACACAAACCCACCCATCGGGCCCCTACCCTCCACCAATTATCTTTCAAAAACTTGTTCCCTAACAGGCCAAGCCATCTTTCACCAGGGCACCCATTTCTATATCTGTATACTCAACCCAAATTATTCTTTATTTCTTTGGTAATTGTAAAAATTCTTTGTTTCCAACATTTACTTAGTTTTTTTTGTCGTCACCCTTGATGACCTTATTTTTTCTTGGCAAAGCAACCCATGTCGCCCTTGGTTGGGGAATCCACTCTCTTTTCATCTCGACATTGTTCCCAAACCTCGAGTATCCCAAGTCCATGTAACCGTGATCTTTGAGTTTGTTCACTTTGTTAGCCTCTAGCATAATTTAACCTAGTATCTAGTCATCCCCCTGACACTAGATCCAGTTTTACGGTTGTTGCTTATCATCCTTCAAAAATTCCCCAACCAAGGGCAGTCTCGAGTCTCACCAACTCTTGACTTCGTTCATGTTACCCGTCAGTACATGATATCATCTAAGTGGATTTCACGAAGTCCTTTCCTTCTTGGAGTCGTGTCTCCCTTTCTATCGACATCAACACATTTTCTAGAAGGGCGACAATATCTTGACTCTCATTACCTTTACAATGAGGAGTCTCAGACGACACATAGAGAATCATCATTTCTCTCTGATTCCGTTGACCCCCATAACATTCGACTTTGGAAAACTCTCGTGTTACGATGTGGCGTACTATGTGATTATTGTAGTTGTTTCATACCAGTCTAAAACCTATGAATTCGTTAGGCCATCAATGCCTACGAGTCATTGACAATTCTTACAATCATCCTTGCCTCAATTCAGAGTCGGTTCAACATTCAGAACTGTCCTCTGTCATTATCAACTACCCCCGAGGGCACTGTAGTTATATACATCAACATACACCCTCAGTTACAGTCTCACAGTTTGGTTACATGACATGAGCATGGGGCATGCTCACCTTGTTTGTACATATATTTTCTTTTTTTCCCTAGAGAAAGGTTTTGGTCCCACAATTTTCTCTCTCCCTCCAGCGAATCTCTCTTGGAGTTCCTCTCTTCATTCTTCATTACAATGGCACTCTTAGTAAAATAAACATTGATGTATTTCAGCTATATGTATGATTCTAATCTTACACATTGGGGGGCATCTGTTATCACTAAAATATTGTCCGCAACATTACACGCAAATGGTTAAAGAAACACAACAATGCCAACAACAATTAGATCACCTACAACACTAAAATGTATTCAAAAGGAAAAACACTATACAATTGGGTCAAAAATTGACATGCATAGATTCACAAATGAAGCGCGTGCATAGTGCGCAGTGTGCACGGGCTAACAAAGCCCTCAGAGCGCACAGTGCACCAAGTGCACGACTGTGTACGAGAAAATCCATGTAGTTCTATGAAAGACACATTTATGGATCTTGTCGGTCCCTCAACCACTTATGGACCAGCTCCCAACACAATTTGACCCTCATATCTGAGCGAAATCCGAATGGGAGGTTGGTCAATGACTAGAGGGTGCCCTAAAAGACCCCTTGTTCACACCAAAAACCAATTACATTTTGTCTTGAAGAAATGCTATAAATAAGAGCCATGGGTGCACTAAGAAACCAATATCTTCATTTTATTGTCATGCTGCAAGAATTCTCCCTTGAGAATCCTCTTTTCTCTTTGGAACCTTCAATAATCATTGCAATAGGCCATTCCACTCACCTATTGAGGGAATATGCATTGATTTTCTTCACCATTTGCCATTACTTCCATTTTATGAATAACTCTCCATTAGGGAACTTAAGAGCCCTCCAAAGGAGGAAGAGGGGACTCATAAGTCCTCATTTTTCTCTACGGTGTTTTTCCTACTAATCTATTAATATATTGGTAGCATTATGTTGGTCATTTGATTGATTTTCATGGTTCTAAGTTTCTCATGCTTTCTAACTTTTATTTCTTAGTTTTTTTAGTTTACTTCTTTGTTTATTACATGTGTTTGGCTTGTTTAACCCACTCACAAACTACTGTCGTTGTTAGCGACATTTCTTGTAAGGAAGGAGTAGAGTGCGAAGAAGTGGGTGAAAACCCACTTACCCTAAGTTTGGGGCACAAATGCGCCTATGGATAAGCAACAAGAAGATCTGGGTGGCAGAGATCCGTGCACCCAGATCCATGGTCAGCATCCGATTCCGGACCCCCNCCTCTCGTCGTGTCCCCCCCTCGTCTGCTAACATCTTTCTATCCACTCACCCTCATGATATATCCCTTTCCTCTTCACCCCCTTCTTGCCTTCTGACACCTGACCCTTTCCCTTCCAAGTTGCTCGGAAATGTGCCCTCCGCTCTCCCAGGTGTCAAGCACGCGCATTCATCCATGTCCATTTGCATGGCCCCTTCCTGCCTCATCGTCCTCTCACCTTCTACCATGTGTCTTCCCCCCCAGTCACCTACACCTCAACACCTACCACAATCCACTTGTCCCCCAGCGCTCCATGTTGTTTCCACCTGTGTCCTATCCATACCCCGTGGTATTCCTCATCTGATGTCACCACTTCCGTTCATCCGCCATCACCTCTGTCATACCCTCGTCCACATCCACCATAGAGGTCCCTCACAGCATTCCAGTGAAGCAGCATCCAACGAGAGATTGTTCAGCTGGTCTAGGTGGCACCATTAGGAGACCGCCACAAAAGACAGAATTGACCGAGGCCATCCCCAATCCCCAAAAGAAGTTATTGCAGCAGTTGTTGGTGGTTGACCATCAGTTTCACCATAAAAGGAAGGTCCGGCAAAGGACTAATTCATGTCAACTCACCTGCAGAAGGACAGTCCGAAATCTGATGGCGTTTGTCATAGGCGCACAATCGCCCTGAGTCTGCATGGGCAGGCTGCCAGAAGCCATGGAGACACAATTCTTTTAGTGCAGTGTCTCGATTTTGCTGTTGTTGTTGTTTTGAGTATATGTAGGCGTTTTTGCCATTTTGCTAAGGATCGATGGTAGAGCGAATCTCTCGATTGTAAAGTTTTAACAAACACTCTAGTTCTTTGGTTATGCATCTGTATGTAAGATTTCTTGTTTAATGGCAGATAGTTTTCCTACCCCATATAGTTTTCATCTCATACTAAGGGAGTTGATGATTGAATGATTCACATGAATTATTGCAATTATGTTACGATAAAGGATTTATTGTTGCATTGTTGTATTCTCCTATTTTCTGCGTTTGAATGTAAGAAGATCTTGCGTTTAGATGTTTTCTCCTACAGTCTGTTAGAAACTTGATATTTACGATGGACCTTTGCAGTTCTCTTATACAAGTCTTCCCCCTACTCACCCTTACTACAACTCATTGTCTGAAGTTTATTTAAGACCTCACTTGTCCCTGCATGCCTGGCCTAGTTTCAGAGTTAGAACAACATTGTTTTGAGTTAACTTCCATTCGATCACCCCTTTTATAAACAAATCATGACATAAATTGATGGGCGTCGAGATTTGCTCCTACTGCAATCCAGGAGTGACTTCTGATGCCAACATTTCTGGCACCGTTGCCAGGGACGAAGTTGAAAATCTTCCCTAGGATTGAACGACATTGAGCTTCTGATTCTGAAGGTGCATCAGGCATCAGAGCCCTTGAAGATTGCTACTGTGCACCTGGCGACTCCATTGTGATGACTTCACTGTGGTGAACCTGTTGGGTTAGTTGTGGCTTCCAGAGGCAGACACTTGTGGTGCCATCTACAGCTGCCTCTAAATACACTTGAAACTGATCTAGAGACTATTCTCAGAAAAGGAAAGGCATCCAAAGGAGAATCTTTAGCCGCCGAGCCAAGTAATCCACCATATCCTTCTGTAGGAACTCCATTTTCTCATCCTCAGTCTCTTAGCAGACCTTTTTCTGAAGTTTTCCATTTCCTGAATTTCGGGAGTGTTCCAGTTGAATTTTCCCCCCCTGGTCTGGGATTGGAGGGAGAAACCCTTGTCACTCCCCTCTCCCCTGAAGCTATACCTTGGCATAGACCCAGGACCACATAAGATTTCCCCGCTCCTAGCTTTACCACTCCTCCTCTTGTTACTATTGCCACTTTTGCACAAAGAGAAGCATCCGTTGACTTAAGCCCATCAACTTTCTCCCTAAATCACCTATTTTTCCCCATTCCACTTAGGAGCTCATCCCCAGTATCCCCTTTTCGGGCTCCTTCTCCTCCGAGTTCTCCTCCATGTAATATCCCTATGGCAGGAGAAAATCCCCCTATGACCAAAATGGAGGCTTTTATAACCGCTAGGTATGCTCCCCTTGTGTTACCCCAGCCTCTCAATGCCCTCCCAGTAGATGGTTACCTCAAGCACCTGCCCAAGTTTACAGGCGAGGGGGACATAACTGCAGAAGAACACCTAGAAGCCTTTTACAGTTTTACGGATGATAATGTTATCATGAATGCAGACGTATGGATGAGGATTTTTGTCCATAGTCTTCAAGGCGAGGCTAGGAAATGGTTTAAGGACCTGCCTCCTAGATCTATTGATGGGATTGAAGCTTTGGATAATGCCTTTTTGAGACAATGGGGAGATAAAAAAGACTTGATGTATTACATGATGGAGTTTGGGTCCTTAAAGAGAAAAGAAGGAGAGTCTATCTCTGACTTCTCCAAGAGATTCAATAAAATGTACAATAAAATCCCTGCTGAGATAAAAAACTCCGAAGCCTTTGCAAAGATCACTTATGCTAGCGCCTTTGATCCTGATTTCTGCCTCCTGTTGAGGGAAAGACAAGCTACTACTCTGGCCCACATGCAGGATGCAGCCGTGGAGGTAGAATCTAACATATTGGCTATTGACCGACTCAGGAACACTGCTGATAGAAGCATGTACAGGAAGAGGCCTGAAGCCTCCTCATCCAGTTCCTCTCCCATTCCCCTTCAGACAGACGAGACAACTAAAATGATAAAATCACTTTCTACCAAGATGGAAAGGTGGGAGTTAAAAGGGAAGCCCATGTACAAAAATCCCCAGAATGCTGATGGTCGAGGTTTCAGAAGACCTAATAACAATGTGTCTCAAGCTTTCCCAAGGGAACAAAGGGGAAAAGACAGAGAATATCAAAGGATTCAATCCCCCCTCCAAAATAGCCTAGTTTCTCATGAGGAAGGAGAGGAGATAGACGAGTTTGACCCTGAAATTCACTGTGTTGAAGAAGCTCCTCCTTTTCCCCATTTGACTCAGTCTACATATGAAGAATCCTTGATGAACATTCAAATCCATGATTTAGGTCAAGGAGAAAAGGCTGGTCACACCTCTAACAGATACAATCTCAGGTCAAGAAAGAAAGCAGGAGATTTTGATATCCAAGACCAGCCCCTCATGGCAGAAAGGCCTACTAAATCTGCAGCAACCACTACTAAAGATAAGAAAACTCAGAATGCTTCACCGACAGTCAAAGAACTTGTCTCTGAGGTAAGGGGAGCTCCTAAGCCTATTTCCTCCTTTAATTTTGAGCATGATATTCAAAAGATCAGAATTCCCGTCCCCCTCTCTGAGATAGTTAAAAATGAAGACTTCAAAAGATCCCTCTCCAACCTTCTACAATCTGAGTCCCCACAGCCTCCCTCTGACTCAGTAAACCTTCAATATGAGAAGCCAACAGTCATCCTAGGTCCCATGGTAGAAGACGAAGATGATTCATCCCCTCCCTTCTACACCTCCCTGAACATACATGATAAGGTGTTGCATAATTGCCTCATGGATTCAGGAGCTTCCCACAATCTTATGCCCAAAATAGTCATGGAAGAGTTGGGACTGGAAGTGACAAAGGCTTATCATG
>SNQJ01S0223358.1:0-14871 GCA_010110895.2 Picea sitchensis
TCCATATGCTTCCATTCACTTGGCCTCTATATTGTTAGATACAAGTGCTCCACTTTCCAACAGTGACATATTCTCTCCCTTGATGGATACCAATACCATACCCCTCTAGTAAGAGAGTCTAGGTCTACCAATATTTGATCCACCAACCATGAAATGCCCAGGGAAATCTTGCTAGAGAGTCTAGGCGTACTAGACTCTAATGTCAAATGAAATAAAGTAGAGGTGTGAAATATGCTTCCTACACTAATCAAAGAAGAAGAACATGCATAAATTAAATAAATATAGTTGTAGTAATAAACAACACAAAAACATACAACCGTGTTTGAATTTCTGTAGGAACTAAGATTTTAGTTGAGCAATGTTATACAACACACATAGAGATGGAGGATATGGCATTTTTTCCTCATGCTAGTGTACTTGGTGAAAATCCTAATCTGAAATCATAATGACCTTAATCATAATATGAAACCCTAACCTTAATCTTGCCTATTTATTATAAAATTGATTGATATAACCGATCTACGTAATCAACCACCTTTATAATGTGGTTGTGCTATTTATTATGTTCAATGGCTAGACTGATCCATATTTATGAGAAGAACGAAAGGAATAAAAGACTGAATACAATAACATAGAGATGTTGAGAACAACAACAGATATCTAGTGAACAATAACTTCTATTGAATAAATAAAATAGGTTGAAACTATAAAACTACAGAACTAAGAACAATTTGCTCGAATGGTGGTAGCTATCTCTGAGAAGAAATGTGGTTTCTACATGCATCCATCTGAACATAATGATTACAATGAGGCTCCAAAGTCCCTTTTAAAATTAATCATGAATTTCAAAACCCTAGACATCCAAAACCCTAGCCCTAGGAGATGAAACACCAAAAGTTATATGGGCCCCGATGGTAATTTGGTACCTTAAATTCCCGAGGTCATAACTTTTGCATACGCCCTCCATTTTAGGCGTGTGATAGCCCGTTGGAAAGGTATTCTTGAGAAATACACATTATAGTGTCAAAATCTGACTCGATCTACAATTTGACTGTGGCAAGCCAAAAAAACCATTGTTTAGAGCCCCAAAACGGCCCTGGAAGTACAAAAAGATGTGTTGATATGAAAACTTCCAAAATAAGCCAGTTGGATTAGGTGGGAAACCACCAGTCTCCACCTGGAAGATGTGTAGGGCTTCAGACAACCCCGAAAATGTAGAACCCACATTTACAAAGAAGTACATAAGAACATGCTGAACTAAAAATTGTCAAGAGGGGTCAAGTGGAATAGGTGGGTGGCCACCAATATCCACCTAGATCAGTCCTCCACCCTTAGGAAGCAATGATCTACATTGCGTTGAGTACCCCCATCAGGTGAGGAAACTTCTGTTGAATTTGGACCCGGGGGAGCCACTTGCCTTGGTGTAGGAGCTACCTTGCCTTGACAACCCGATAAATATGGACCCTCTGTTGGCGATTTCCCTTGACCTATGTGTCCACTATCTGATTATTGGATTCTTGTTCTATGCAGTCAAGGTTGAACTATGTTGGTTTCAGCTATTCTATGATCTCTGAGGTGTCTAATAATGGTGCAAAAAATAGTTGAAGGAGGTCCACATTGAACACAGGGTGCAAGCCAAGGAAGGGTGGAGTGTTGAGCTCAAAAGCATTGCTACCCACATCCTTGGTGATAGTGTAAGGCACATAGCGAAGTGGGTGGAGCTTCCGATGGGGCCTTGTAAGGCTCTCTTTTTGAAAATGTAACCAGACCTTGTCTCCCACCTGAAACTGGTGTGGTACCCTGTGTTGATCATGGCACTGCTTGTACTTAGCATTTGCTTTCTTAAAAATCTCATGGACCTGTTTGTGGATGTGCTAAATCTGCTCAATGAATCTGGTGGCTTTGTTGGCCTCAGACTGAACATGGGAAGGTTCTGCCTGTGTGGTTGCGAGAGGTAGTGCAACATCAATGGGACCCAAGGGTTGGAATCCCAACCCCACCTGAAATGGGCTATGGTCGGAGGAGTTGTGGAGATACCTATTGTAGCTATGTTGAACATAGGGAAGACTCTCATCCCATGTACGTAGATGCTTAGAGTTGTATATGCACAGGTTTTGCACAATCATCTGATTGATGACCTCAGTTTGGTCGTTGGTTTGGGAGTGGAAAGGAGTGGATTTAGTGAGCTTGGTGTCCAACAATGAAAAGAAACATGACCAAAATGTGTTGAGGAACCTTTTTTCCGGATCTGAGGTGATGGTATGTGGTATCCCAAAATGGAGCCACACCCGTTCGAACAAGAGCTTGGCAGTATCTGTCGCAATGATGTTCTTCTTGCAGGCTGTGATAATGGCCATCTTAAAAAACTAATCAACCACCACAAATACACAATCATTGTCATTCTTTGTGGACGGAATGACAGACATGTAATCCATTGAGATGGATTCCCAAGGCCTCTCGGGAGTAGGAAGAGGGATGTATAAGCCTTGCTTCTTGATGGTTGGCTTGGCAATGGCATAGGCAGTGCAAAATCTGATATACTTGTTGGTGTCTTGTCAAAGTTTTGACCAATAAAAATGTTTCTATAGAACGACCATAGTTTTCTCCACGCCAAAATGTCCTGACATCCGACTGTAGTGAGCCTCCCAAATCAGTTTTGCACTCTCTCTTGTGGGAACACATAGGTGGACCAGATGGCATAACATTCCATCCTGGATGTGAAAATCGGTGACATTCGCTCCTATTCTATTGGATGACCATGTTGAGTAAGGTGTTAAGGTCCTAACCCACACATAGGTAGATCAATGTATTTGGATGTAATAAAGGTCAATATTAATAAGGCCTTTCAATAAAATAGAATAAGGTGGATGTAAGAAGACCTAATAGAAGCTTCCACTTCTAGAAGGATTTTCCTCAAGATGCTTCTCTTCATAGACATATTTAGTATAAATAAGGTTCGAGGGTATGAAAACCCTAGCTTGAAGATTATTGTAATAGAGCGCTGCTTGACTAGAGGTTTCCCCCTCGAAGAGGCATGTGAACATTTATTTCTGAATCAAAGTGCTATTTCTATTGATGTTCTTATATCATTTATGTGTTATTGTGGAGATTATGCTGGATATTTTACTGTTATTCTGCCATTTCTAGCATTTTATTTCTGTTCTGCATATTTTATATATCTGGTATCTTGCAAGAGGTATCAGAGCACTTTCATTGGCAGAAATTGTGGGTATTTTTTTTTTCAGGGTAGAGACGTATTCCGGCGTCTTTAAGCCACAGAGATCTGTCGTAACGCACATAAACCCACGGTTGAGGGATTCATACATGCAGGAAATACAAGTGGTTCTTAAGCACACATCTGTTGGCCACCCTTGTAACCTCTGTTGGTACCCCTTCGAGTGGTAGTGCATCAGGACAACACATGTAATGCGGATTGGCCTAAATTTCTGAAGCCCTCTTTCAACCTCTCGGTTAGGATTTTAGCTATGTAGTGTCGGAAACTGACACTTTCGGGAAGATATACCTGATACGGGTGAGTGGGCGTCTGACTAAAGTGCGATCTATCCTCTGAATTGGAGTTATGAGATATTGGTCAGTACTACTATTGTTTACGTATGTCGAGCTATAGCGGGGCAAACCCTTGTTTGTAGAACCCTTGAATACTTAAACCCTTGGGGAACTATAAACATAAACATAAATAAATTAAACCAACAGGATCTATTGTCGTTGCATCGTGTTCGGGTTGCCAAGTCAATACACATTTCTTTACGGTTAAAATTTGGGATTTCATCCTTTGCGGCATTCTTCGGACAAAAGTATAACCCGCCAATTTGTTAAAATAAATAAATAAAGTCTAGAAAATTTTCACCATTATTTGAGACCTATTCCATTAGATTCATCTCTTCTCCCTTATCACATTCATCCATATCGATACTACGCAAAAGGAAATTTCCGACCCATTGCTCCCCTTTTAGTTCACTGCATATGTGGCTGCCAAAATAAACTCTCTTCAACACCTTGCAATCCGTTCCTCGAGACCCAACAGAAGTGCAACAACTCCGGTGCTGCCTAATCGCCTCCCGTGATGCATCGATCAATACCACCATAAATACATCTGTAAATGCAGTCATGTAGTCCGCTGTAGTCAAACAATGACCACCCAACTTAGTCTGTCTTTTCATCAAAACACCTATCGCGCAAACTCCAAGATCCCTCTGGAGTGACTCTTTCGATGCAAATACAACGGTGAAGGTGAAACTTCTTCCCATTCCTTAGCCCCCATCACTTTCAAAGGGACATCTGCCTTCCATGGGTGGATGTGAAAAAATTCGATGGCTCAGATCCCCGCTGGTTGGGTCACCCCGTGGAACATTGTTCCCTCTCTACAAAATTCTGATTAGCTTGGCCAAGCGCTTCACGGTATGGTGTTATCCATCTAGATCAGAATGATGGCAATGAGTACGACAATGGTGGCCAAACCACTCCGCTTCCGGAACCCTCGGGGAGGTGGAACCAATCATTTCCTCAATGCTCTCACCGGCTTCTCACGCTAGACCCTCAAGTTAATCCCGGTACATCAAACGCAAAAGGTCATCATTACGGTTGATGGTATGACACCACAATTTTATTCATCGTTGCATTGCCAAGAGCCCATACTACATCCATGCTATCAACAATTTCCAAATCATGATTGCCAATGGTTCATAGAAGTATGGTATTTGTGAAGTAATAATGTCTCAAAGTGTTGTTTACTACCTAAATCCCATATGTTTTCCTATTGACATGGGCGGTTACAACATTGTGTTGGGTCTTGAGAATGGCTAAGAACTGGGTCCCATTCTCATGGATTTTCATAACTTAACCATGCAATTCGACCAAAGGAGGCCACCAATATAAATTCCCAGGCATCGCTGCTAGTTCACTTGAGGTCATCATCTCTCATCACATGGAAAACGCTACTCCAAAAAAGGTATTACGGTGTCATTGCCAACTCCGCCATACAAACCCGCAGAGACACCCCCAATACCCAAGATCTCAAGCCCTCCTTGCTAAACATCAAATGGTATTTTCCACTCCCCGGGACTCCCTCCTTCCGCCAATGTTCATGATCATTCCACTTCCCTTGTCCTAGGAAGCCTTCCCCAATATCATCCATATTGCCACTTGCACAAAAAAATGGAAATTGAAAAAATGGGTCACAAGAACTCCTTCTTTTACATCCACATCATCCATCCTAGTACGAGACCTTACTCATCTCCGGTCGTCATGAATGCTTGAAGAAAGAAGGTTCTTGGAGAAGTAATCACGACCATGCTCTCAACAATGCGACCATCGAGAGACAAATTTCCCATTCACATCGTGATGACCTCCTGGATGAATTGGTGGCACCCAATTCTTTACCAAACTTGATCTTTGCTTTCGGGCTATCACGAGATACGTATGAAGGAGGTATTCCCAAGACCTCCTTTCACACTCACGAGGACCACTACGAGTTTTTGGTTATGCCCTTTGTTTTTTGTAATGCCCCCTCCACCTTTTCGAGCCTCATGAACCATGTCTTCCACCCTTTTTCTCCGTCATTTGTCTTAGTTTTCGCTTTGATGATATCCTCATCTATAAGAAAAACACGGACATACCATCTTACTCATGTGTGGATCAAGTTCTCCGCCTACTCTCCCGGAACCAACTTTTCTCGAAACAATCCAAATGTGCTTTTGGTGCCTCGAGAGAATACTTTGGTCATTTGGTGGGAAAGGATGGTGTCGGGGTGGACCAGAAAAAGATTGAAGCTATGCAAGGCGGGCCGCACCCAAAGACTCTCAAAGATTGTGTGGATTTCTGGGCCTCAGAATTATTGCTCAGGATTCGTTAAGAACTATGGAAGATTTTGGCACCTCTCATGGCTCTCCTTAAAATAACTCTTTCACTTGGAATCGAGCAGTTGTTTCAAGCTTTTCAAACGGAGATGGCCATGTGCACCACTCAGGTTCTAGTCCTTCCCGACTTCACAAAGGCCTTTTTGTTGGAACATGATGCCTCAGGGAAAGGAGATAGGTGTTTGTCGCTATGCAAGAATTGACCTTTGGCCTTCACTAGAAAGCAACTGTTTTAAAGGAATCCGGGCAAACCCATTTATGAGAAAAGAAATGTTGGCGATTACGCATGCCGTTGAATTATGGTGTCCTTGCATCTCTTGAGACAGCGCTTCCAAATTAGACCGACCATTAAAGCCTCAAATTGCACGGAACAACGCGTTTCCTCCCGGGAGCAACAAAAGATGGGTGACTAAGCTCTTTGGATATGATTATGAGATCGACATTTACAAGAAGGGAAGAACAATGTAGGTAAGGCGGATGCAACATTGCGAGAAATATGAAGATGAAGGGATCCTTTTCTCTTTCCTTCATTGTACCCGATTGGCTCAAGGCTATCGCCCGGGAATGGCTTCAAGATCCCGAAGTTAGCATCCCCGATCTGACAAGAAGCTAGCGAGAACAAGGCTCGGGCTCCCCTAGGGTACTCTCGGCTCTAGGATGAGCTTCGATACAAAGAGGCTGCTTGTATTTAAGTAAACAATCAAGCTCAAATCCAAGGAAGGTACGATACGAGCTTCATGCTACACCCACATCCGGGCACACTCGAAGGGTTCACCAAAACATATGACCGAGTCAAGCGTTCTTTTTTATGGGATGGCATGAAGCGAAATCCGTGGATTTGTTCTTGAATGTGAGGTGTGTCAATGCAACAAGGGCTTGATCAAATCCAGGCACCCTCCAATAGCTTCCGATTCCATGTTTGGAAGGATATGGCTATGGACTTTATTCTTGGCTTACCCAAGTCGGGGAATAAATGGAGTCATAATGGTGGTGGTGGATTTCCTTTCAAATATGCTCATTTTGCGCTCTTCACCACCCATTTACTACATCCGCGGTGGCCCAAATTTTTCATGGCCGAGGTCTTCAAGCTTCATGGCATGCGAGGAGCCTCTATTGTTTCTAATCGAGACCAACTTTTACAAGCAATTTTGGCAAGCCTTTGTTTTAGCTACAAAGGCACACAATTGCATCTCATTTCGGCTTATCACCCCCAGACCAGGATGGTCAAGCGGAAGTTGTCAACAAGTGTTTGGAAACATGTCTGTGATGATTTGCCTCTGGCACAACACCAGGGAGCTCAATGGTTACCCCTCGCGAATGGTGGTACAACACTACATACCATCTGGTCACTCGCATGACTCCTTTTGAGCGGTATATGGATAGAAACCACCTTAAGTTCTCTCATACTAAGATTTTCGAAGGTTGGTGGTTGACCAAACACTACGATTCGAGAAGATATCCTCCGTGCCCTTAAAGAGAACTTGGTCATGGAACATAATAGAATGAAAGCGACAAGCAGATCAAAATTATTTCACGAGCGTCAATTTGCGAGAAGGGGATCAGGTGTTTATGCATTTGCAACCATATAAGCAAACTTCCCTCGAATTCGAGTAGTGTTAGAAGATAGCACCCAAATTTTATGGCCCTTACGGTTCTCAAGCATGTGGGACAAATTAAGCATGTCGGTTAGCTTTCACCTTGAGTCGGTCCGAAGCTGCATCCTATTTTTCATGTTTCGTAGCGAAGAAGGTGATTGGAACTAGGTGCCCAAATTCAAACCAACCTTCGAGTGAAGAAGGATCCATTTGAAACACAACCAAAAGCGGTTTGGACCCGGTGGCGTCGCTGTGTTAGAACCATCAGGGAAGTGCTATTACAGTGGAATTATATGACTCCAGCAGATGCCATTTGTGAACCAGCTACCATTCTGCACCGGTTTCCACATCTCAAGCCTTGAGGACAAGGTTGTTTTAAAGAGTGAGGGCATGTTAGGGATCTAACCATGGGTAGATCAATGTATTGAGGATGTAATAAAGGTCAATAATAAGGCCTTTCAATAAAATAGAAGATAAAGCCGGATGTAAGAAGACCTAATGAAGCTTCCACTTCTAGGATCTTCCTCTAGATGCTTCTCTTAATAGACATATTTAGTATAAATAAGGGTTGAGGGTATGAAAACCCTAGATTGAAGATCACTGTAACAGAGCACTGCTCAACTAAAGATTGCCCCTCGAAGAGGCCTGTGAAACGGTAGCTACGAGATCAAGTGCTATTTCTATTGTTCTTATATCATTTTATGTGTTATTGTGGAGATTATCTTTGGATATTTTCTTGTTATTACGCCATTTCTAGCATTTTATTTACGTCTGCATACTTTTTATATCACGGTATCTTTCATAAGGAATGCTGGCATACGGCATAGTCGAAGGCATTGAGCTCAATCTCAAATAATTGTTGCATATTAGGTAAGGTAATGGTGAGCACAAGCGATGCTTAGGATCATCAAATGCTTATTGTTGTGCATGCCCCCATCTTGAGAATTTTTCCTTGCCATCGCCCTTGGTTACTTGGCTAAGGGCCCATGTAATATGGGATAATCCCAACCACCCAATGAATTATTCAATAGAAGTTGGCAAAGTCCCAAAGGCCTACGAATCTGGTTAGTGCGGTAGGGGTTGGCCGATCCGCAGATAAATTTGGATCTGGTTGGATGCATATGCGGCCTTGCTCATCAACAATGTAGCCCAAGTATCGGAACTGTTCATGCCAAATGAACATTTTTCCAAGTTGGCATATAGCTTGTGCTACCAGAGTGTGTGCAAAACCTCACGGCAGATATGATGCATGTGCTCCTCCCAAATTTCGCGAAGATGAGGATGTCATCCATATATACCACCACAAAGAGTTGGTGAAGGGTGCTTAATACATCATCCATCAATCTCATGAAAGTTGTTGGTGCATTTGTTGAGGAAATCGAAGGGCATGACCCGACCATTGAAGAGACCTTCTTTTATATTTGAAAGTTGTCTTCCATGGGTCAGAGTTAGTTCGATGGGAACTGAGAATTGGTAGCTAGACTTTAAGTCAATCTTGTTGAAGAACTTTACCCCTTGAGTTGGTCAAGAAATTCATCAATATTAGGGGAATTGGGTACTGATTCATGGTTGTGATTTTGTTTAATGCTCTTGTAATCAATGTAGAGCCACTAAGTCCCGTCCTTATTCTCCCCACCCACCCCTAACCTGGTGGGCTTCCGTAAGGGGAGGGGTTGGGTCTGATGTGCTCCTTTGAAGCAACTCTTGGATCTAGTGCTCGATTTAAGTAATTTCTCATGTTGGCGACAATAAAAGCGGTCCATTGAATAGCGATGCATTGGGGGTTAGATCAAGTGGATGCTTGACTCGGCAGTGTGTCAGTAGCTCGATGGGTGAGGAGAAGATGTCTTTGTCCTCTTCCACGATCCCGTCCACTTGATTATTTTGTGAAGAGAGGATTTGTGTAGATGTCAGGGATGTGGCAATGACCTTCTATGTACTACAAGCACGGATCACAAAGAGAGACTTCTAAGTTTGTGAGATGAACTTATTGCATTGCTTAGCGGAGATTAAAGAAATAGTGGTAGACAACACTACCTCACACGGTATGCGCATTTAGCATACCCAAAGTAATAATAATAACTCTACGAGTCTAGACTCTATACACAACATGGTTGTGGCCTAAAAGAACATCCACAAACTTCAAGGGGGAGTAATATCACAATACCTCTCATCTTTGGAAGGGAGAAAAGCGATGTTATGAGAACAACATTGTTGGGCGGTGGAATCTGGAGTCCTTGTTGAGAAGCCAACCAATGGTGTGAGACTCACGAGTGCGTGTGCTCGGCGGATCAACCCGGCGACAACCTCTTGCTGAAATCGAGGGTTTGTCCGACTACGCTATCAACAATGAAATGCAACGAGTCCCCTTTACCCACATATGTAAGTGAAAGAAGTGTTTCAATGATCCACTTCCCACTTTCTAGATTTGATTAAGAGTCAAAATATTCCTCTGACTCAAAATATTTCAGCTCAACCACTAGTGACTTCTTGGACCGACATTCTTCAATGTTGTGCCAAAGGGCTTTATATTATTCACACCATTTTCCCATGTCCTTCTTAGACTTCTCATTACCCTTCTTGAATTCTTTGCCCAGGCGGATTTGTCACGAGTAGCCATCTTAGCCAATCCCTTGTTTGGTGGGTTAGGGTTGTCTTTACCCTACTTCGGCTATGATGAGTTTACAGATCCAAACTCTCACATCTTATGCTTAAATTTTCTCGATCTTGACAGCATATCTAAAAGTCGCCCCTAATATTGTGATGTCCAAAAATTCCATTTACATCCGGATGTATCTATCTGAGATGACGTTATTTGAACAACGAGATGTGGATTCGAGTCAATTTGATACCCAATTTAATAGTGTAAGGTATGGAAAATGTTAGTGAAATATGGTATTTTTCTGGTCTTTCGGCCTTGTAGTGTGGTCCATCTTGTGTTTTGGTCCTTGTAGCTTCCAACATGTGGTATTATTGTTCTTCCAATATGGCATCCCTGAAGGAATCACATGTGGGGGAAACCACAAATAATTCATATTCCTCTATGACCCTTTTCGCAGAGTAAGTATCCCACCGGTCCTTAACGTAGGGGACGACCTTGAGGAGTGCAAAAAGTAATATTTTCCCTATCGGAAAAATTGTGGACGAAAAATACCCTTGAGTAGATTCAATCATTTATCTACAACATGCATTTTATCAATCCTTCAAATAATGGAATATCAAAATTTACTTGTACCTTAAAAGGGGTTGCATGGCAGCAGTGAAGATCGTCTCACGTGATGACCCGACGAAGGATCTGTGCAAATTTGTCCATCATTTAGTTCCTTTGTCGGGCAAGGGCTTCCAGCGAGCAACATTTTAAAGGATCTCATGCTCCATCATATTTCTTCTCATCCCCATGGGTTGTTGTCGGTCACCGGCATGGCCCGATCTTACAAGAGCTGTTGGTTCAGTCCCAACTAACAGCCGCCCATATTTTATGGGGACATGCGAAGAAAAATAAATGAAAGAAGACCGTTACATTACCATTGATCCAAATTTATGAGTGGAACGAAATGAGTAACAAATTGAATACAATAGCGCCAAAGATCTAGGGATAACAGCAAATATCCGGTGAACAATACTTCTATTGAATAAATGGAAATGGGTTGAAGCGTAAAGCTACTTGAACTAAAAACACTTGTTGAGATGGTGGTAGCTATCTACGAGAGATGTGGCTGTGTGTGATGCATTCGTCTGAGCAAAATGATTACATTGGGGCTCCAAGGCCCTTTTTAACATTACTCATGAATACCAAAGAGCCACAGTCATCCAAAACCCTAACCCTAGGAGATGAAGCCAAAAATCATTTAGGCCCCGTTGGGGTAAGTTAACACATTAAATTCCTGGGGTCATAAATTTTTCACACAACCTCTGTTTTAGGCACATGATAACCCATTGGAAATGTCTTCTCAAGAAATACATTATCTTTGTCAAACTCTAACCCCATCCTACAATAATTTCATTGGCCAGAGACAAAAACATTGTTTAGAGGTCCCAAAATGGCCACGGAAGTCTGAAAAGATGTGTTGATGAAAACTTCAAAAATAAACTAGTTGGATTAGATGAGGCCACGGTGTCCACTTGGAAGCTATGTAGGGCTTGAGACAACCCCAGATGTACAGAACCCACAATTACAAAAAGTCTGAGGAAGAATGTGTTGAACTAAAGCTGTCAAAAGGAGCCATTGGGGAAATAGGTGGATGGGCACCAATATCCACTTGAATCAAATATCCAATATATTGAAGTTCTCACCAATGTTAATATTTATGATACATTTAATATATTGAAATTTTCTTAGCAGTTAGAATTCATTTTTGCATTGGTTGTGATCAAATTCATTTTTGCATTGGTTGTAATCAATGATTATTAACACAGCTATAATGCAACTAATCTTCTAAATATTGGAATTATTTTTAAGAGGTACAACATTCATTTCTGCTATTTATGTGATCAATGGTCATTGGGCCATCTATAATAGGTTGCAGCTATTCTTCCTCCCTATTGAGTGACACCATTCTATAGAGAAGGTGATTGTATCCGGAGCTGTTGCACCAATAGCTCCGCGGCAATCTTTGCCATTTGTCAGAATTGATGCCTAATGTTTGACAATGCATCTGCTATTTTTATAAGCTGGCACTGGCTGTCCACTTTGTTTGAATCATAACAATAAAATAAATAAAATTAAAAATATAATAATAATAATAATAATCTATTTTAAGGTTATGGCTAAGCCGACACATAGGTGGTGTATGAGACCCCCTTGTTTGTGGGACAAGGGGACCCCCTCCACACAACGATTTGATTGTTAAAGTTTGCAGAGGTATACATACCCTACCCCTGCAGTTTGAACACGTGACTCTCTCTCTCTATATATATATATAATTAATTTAAAAACTATTTACAATTTAAATCTTAATGAGTAGAAATTATGTAAAATTTAAATGTAAAGTGAATGACCCATATCATCTCTATAAGTATTGTTTTGTTACAGTGATTGGAAGCATGGATTTAACAAGTTAAAGAAACAACACATAATATATGAGATAGAAAATCTAATTAACATTAATTTTTATCTGACCACTGAGTAAATCGAGACCTTGTTATTCTTTATCATAATTTAACCAAAAAAGTTGTTATTTTATAATTTATTATTTGGTAATTACATGAGCGTAGCGCAGCTCTGAGGAATAACAGGAATAGGCTATTGAGTGAGCTAGTATACAGTTTACATAGATAGGCAAATCCATATATGATTATAACAAATCACCTTCTATACTATGAAGGTTAGTCTGTATCTGCAAATGCCTGCACATTAAATAACAGGAGGAGGAGGGAGCTCTTGTATCTGATCTTCATACTCACCGCTCTCGAGGTGGACGAAGTTGACAAAGAAATCGGGCTTAGGAGGTTGGGGAACATCAAGAGTTCCTTGCAGCATTTTAGCAACCTTTCCCATGGAAGGCCTGTCATCTGCTCGGCTCTGAATACACCAAAACGCTGTCTTCACCATTCTCTCAATCGCCTCCAACTGAAGGCGATCATTTCTTACTCCACTCAGAATGCTTTTGTCAACGACCTCCTCCACATTCCTCTCTAAAACCACCCAATCGAAAGCCTTCTTTGGAAAGAACCATTGATGGCCCTCCACAGCTGATTGACTGAAGCATATATTCTTCCTTCCGCTAACAATCTGAAGAAGCACAATCCCAAAGCTGTATACATCTGCTTTTGCAGTTATAGGTTCATTTTTCTGCATCCAGTACTCTGGTGCCAGATATCCAGGAGTCCCTCTGATGTTAGACACGCTCAGACTACGCTCTCTGTGTCCACTAGCTGCCAGGCCAAAGAGTGAGATCTTGGGACAAAGATCTCATCCAGCAATATGTTCTCCGGTTTGATATCACGATGGAGAACCCATTCCAAGCACTCTTCGTGCAGGTAGGCTATGGCTCTCGCTACCCCCACTGTTATTCGATATCG
Source organism: Picea sitchensis (assembly GCA_010110895.2). Classification (NCBI taxonomy): domain Eukaryota; kingdom Viridiplantae; phylum Streptophyta; class Pinopsida; order Pinales; family Pinaceae; genus Picea; species Picea sitchensis. Next base: position 13,493 of record SNQJ01S0223358.1, read on the forward strand.
TGAGCTCCACTCCAACCCAACTGTTTCGCCCTTGCCCTGATTATTGAACAAATATTTGTCTAATGACCCGTTGGGTATGTAGCCAGGCCAAAGTCAGAGATCTTGGGACAAAAGCTCTCGTCCAGCAATATGTTCTCCGGTTTGATATCACGATGGAGAACCCATTCCAAGCACTCTTCGTGCAGGTAGGCTATGGCACTCGCTACCCCCACTGCTATTCGATATCGTGAGCTCCACTCCAACCCAACTGTTTCGCCCTTGGCCTGATTATTGAACAAATATTTGTCTAATGACCCGTTGGGTATGTACTCGTACACAAGCAGTCTGTGTTCACCTTCTGTGCAGAAACCCCACATACGAACAAGGTTGAGATGATGGATTCTCCCTATAATTGTCACCTCTGTCCAGAATTGCCCTTCGCCTTGAGATACCCCCTTCAGCTTCTTCACTGCAATCTGTCTCTGATCGGGCAGAACACCTTTGTACACAGTCCCGAATCCTCCTCTTCCCACTTCATCGCTGAAATTATTAGTCGCCGCTTTCAGCTCCGCGTATGTGAATCTCTTTGGTAAGAATATCTAAGCTGAAAATTCCGGTGATGTCTCGATATTTCGAGTACTGCCTCAGAAATGCCCAGAAAGCCAAAACTCCGCAGAAGAGCTCGATGCCAAATATGTAGCAAATGATGATAAGATCACGCGTTGTATGATCGGAATTGTTTGGCGGAAACGGCAGACTCAAAGCAGCCTCGCAAACATTTTCCGCCACAGAGAGCATACCCATGTATGGATTTTCATTTGAGACATTTTCATTTGAGACAGAGAGCTTCAAGTACGTGCGCACTTGCGAATATGGAGACCAATATCCGTTCAATAATCTGTTAAAATGGTGGACACAGTATCCGGTGCCGTCCAATTTGTGTGAAAAACCCAGACATGTGCAGTTTTTCAAACAAACCGACTTACAGTGTTCCAGTCTCACAATGTTCGTCTGATTCCCTTCTCCACTAAAATTGACTTAATCCAACGGGATAAATTGATAATCGACACTCTGATAATTAGAACTGCATAAAGGCTGGGGAAATTGAATAATTCTCTGGCAGCTGCGAGAATCAGTAATATATGGATGGAAGCCGGGTGGACATTGGCATAGCATACTGTCGTTCAATTCGGGGGTCTTGCAGATAGCGTTGTCTCCACAAGTGCCGTGAATTTGACAACGCTCTTGTAATCCTTTCCACACTACCTCCCAAGAAGAAGATGAATCCCCCTTCCAACTGTAAATTCGGAGATTTCCATCGTGGTCTAAAGTTAATCTTCTCAAGGGACGGGCTGGATCCCGGCTGTCTGATGCCATCAAAATATTTTGGTTGTTTGAAC
>SNQJ01S0223359.1:0-14871 GCA_010110895.2 Picea sitchensis
TGACAGGAGACTTACCTTTGTATCTTCCACTTCCTTTCTAGAACCTTCCTATGAAATTTGCTATTTCTTCATCAAGGTCATTATCCTTTTCTTTTGTATTCTTTATGGCTTTAAAGGCTTCTTCATTGTTTGTTTGGTCACTTTCTGTACCTGTTCTCATTTCATATGCCATAAGATTCCCATGTAATTCATCCATTGTCATTTTGGTCAAGTCCCTAGTTTATTCAATGGCGGAGACCTTAGCATCATACTTCAAGAGAAGTGATCTCAACACTTTTTGTACAACCAATGATTCATTGAGGTCTTCACCTAATACTCTGATAGCATTAACAACTTCATCAACTCTAAGAAGATAGGTTGCAATATATTCCTTTTCATTCATCTTCAAATTTTCAAATTCTGCTCTATATCGTTGAAGCTTGACCTGCTTAAATTTTGGATCACCTTCGTAGATATTCTTGAGTTTATCCCATACATCTTTAGCAGTGCTGCATCCCATCACTTTGCTAGCAATGGTTGGTGCCAATGCTACTAGAATAGCATGTCTGGCTTTTGAATTACAACTCATAAGCTTCTTCTCATTTGGATCGGTTGGAGCATTATTTGGGATTACATAGCCATCTACAACTGAGTACCCAATGTCTACTCCCAAAGCCATTAGGTAAGTTTTCACTCTATCACTCCAGTATGCATAATTTCTTCCATCAAGTTTTTGAATCCCATTTGAAATGTGCTCATGGTCATCCATCTACTCAGGATTTTCCTTCCAATTAGTTAAATTATTCACGAGGCAACTTTTGCTCCTAATACCAATTGTTGATAGAGGAGGGGGTAGTCGATTATCAAGTACAATTTAAAACATTTTTCAAATTATACTTAAACCATTCAACTATATCCAATGAAATGAACAATAGTATAAGGTTACACAATACACCTATTACACCATGCACAATATATAAGAAAAATCAATAGTTATTTGTTCCAGTGATAATGACTTCCAAAGGTAGCCACAACTTCCAAATGTAAGAGGGGAGGGATAAACTTCCAAGAGGAATATACAATCCTCAATATAAAGAGATATTTTAACTCTCCATCCCTTTCTCCTTCCTTCCACCCAAGGAATATATGAGAGATAATAAAACTTTACATTAAATCATCACCATCAACCAATCATCACATAGGAACACGATATGCGCTTCACGAGACATCTTCCATTTAGCCACAGTTTCTGATTCTTGGAGTACTCCGATCCCATAGATAATGTTACTCAATGTATTCTTTGAAACTCCTCAATTTTTCACTCCTTGAATCCTCCCAAAAGGGTTATAGAAATAATGGTAAACTTTATTCAATTGTGGTTTGTTCAGAAGACCCAACATGTACATCATGCCCCACGCTCAATAATTAAAATCTGATTATCAAACTCGCACACAAGAAACTAAACTCTGTACTCTTTCCAATGAAATCTGTTCCACTTCATTTTGGATTTTCGATGAAGAAGTTATGACTATTTTACCGGAGACTTGTTTATTGACTAGCTTAAAGACTAGTCAAAAAACCCTATATTACACAGAGTGTATCTCCATAATTGTAGCAAATCAAGAGATTAAATTTTTACGAGGAGGGTACCTTGATATGTCTTCTCAATGCCATGATGATTTCACCATATGAATCATTCTAGAAAAATTTTATAGCAAAATGGTGAGATGACTTGAAAAGCCATACCTTATAACACATCATCGCAAGACTTCATCCTCCCTTGAAATCAGGCCCTCTTTACTTCTGATTTACCTAGCAGAAATTTATCAAATGAATGTATAATCTTTGTTTATTTATACAATTTATGTCACATCAACCTTTTAACATTAAGGGCCGACACAGAGCTTACTTTGTACTTTGTGGTACTTTTCTTTAATTATCTTTAGGGCCTACATGTACTTCCTTCTTCAATTCCTTTGTCATCTTCAAAGAATTCCATTTCTCCTCAACCATGAGGATCACTTGATATTTTCTGATACATGATGTATACTATCCATGCATAGGTGTTGTGGCATGCTGTGTGAATTTTCCTTCATGTCCAAATACCTTCATCAATCTTGCGGTTGAAACCATGAATGAGGTTGACATCAATGAAAACAACCAATCTTCAACAAAGCCAAGCTGGGTTTTATAATTTTATGGTTGAGAGCTTGTATTTATTAAGTGGTTGTGTATTGAGGCTAAATATCAGAAAGGTTTGATGACTAAGATCATGGGGATATTACTTGTTCATGATTACACACGCCTATGTGCCACCTTATGGCTAGAGAGAGACATATTTTCCTTGAGTAAAGGTTATGTATGAGGATGCATTACCCGCGAGGAATTACCAGTTACAGTCACGGATACCATGACGAGGTTACATATCTATGTAGAAAAGTACTTGAGGGGTCATAATTTTTTAAGAAAAAGGAAACCCTAGTTTCAAAAGGATTACCACAGGGTTGCATAGCGATTAGGGTGCATCCATGCATTGGGTTGCATACCATATAGAACTATGAATACACGGGGATCACGATTACTACGAGTCCATTTTGTTGTACTTTGTAGATACTTGTCCAATTCAACTATAGATTGAAATTCTGAGGAAGTTATCTGATTGGTTCTGGTGGTGGAGTACGAGGGTTGATGGTTATTTTTAACAATATATCTCCGGTGGCAGTTAGCGATTGTTATCATTCTACTTATACTTTGGGGAGGTTGGACGGGGAAAGGGCGTTGGACAGCCACCTTATACTTTATGGCCGGTCCTGAGGGGTTGCTTAGCCTCCTTATGTTTGCGTGAGACTTGGGGAGTTGGAGGTTCCCACCAGGTTGTATCTTGAAAACGGGGCTTGGAGCCTCCTTCAGGTTACTTGTTGGAAAACAAAGTAGGTGCTTCAATGAGTATAATTCTTCAGAACCTTATAAGAAAAAACAGTATGTGGTTTTCTCCGTTTTAGGTTTCCACTTTGAAACTACGGTGTATTGTGTATGTGTGTTTTTGTTCATTTATTATTTCTCATATTGGATAATAATGCTACATTGATATAACACTTGGATTATTTGGAGAAAAGTAGTTATAATTACACTATTGGTGATTCACCCCCACTCGGTAATCCAACTTGTTTTCTACCACACTTTTTACTGTCGTCTGGTTTCTCTATCAATAATACCTTTCAAATAGCCTTTCCACAAAATAGATATTCAATGATATTCAATAGGTACTAATGGGAGCCTTTCTCTCTTATTTATACTTCCATGTAAGATTCCTCAGGGGGTTTACCTTCTAACCAACAACCCACTTTCAGCACATTTTGGGGCTAACCCACTTCTAACCCTTGTCCACTTCTAACTCCTTTGCTACAAATAGTAATTTCCTCACATGGTTGCAACTAAATTATTATTTAATTGAGTTTCTTTTAGCCACTTTGGCTATCAAAAGCAAATAGTAAAACTCACCACTTCTTGACAACCACTTTTTATTTAAATAATTTCTCTTTGCAACTCTAACATACCTCCCTGGCCACCAGCCGGACGGAGAACATTTACTACTCAGACGGTAACTTAGTTACGACAACTTGTAAGGGCTATCCAACTAAGGTATGTCACATGCATTTTCTTTTAAATGTATATACCATGAGGCATACATCTTGAGCGCGTACAATTAAACATATACATGAAACACTCTAGCAAAATGTTCACATATAAAACATAAACAAAATGGATTTGCATTCTATAGATATACGATTTTAGGATGTGATGCGTTAATCCGCAGGACTAGAATTTTACAGGGATATACCCTTAAACATATAGCGATTATGCTCACACATGCAATGAAACCCATAAAATTAACACGCGGCAAATGAAGTACGACATGTAATTCATTTTTATAACCGATTACTTATCTTGGTAAGAATGTCACCAATTTGCGCTTTGACATCCATGAACCTTGATGTAGACTACAGCTTTCGTGTCACTCTCAATGGTGGAGTCATCCCTTATTGCGATTGGAGACCCACCAATTGGGGTTCCTAACCAGACTAATGGTTCATGGTCAATAGGAAAGACTCCATCTCGGTGCTCACTCAAACAACAACCTCTACATTCCCCATTACTGTCCCTACAAGGGAAGTGTGCCCCTTCTCTTCTCAAAGGTCCTTTGTTGCTCCACTTCCCTTCGGGGATTCAACAATGAGCGGTGGAGGTCGAACCGCTGTAGCTGTAGTTTAGTACCTTTAGGAAATCTATTCCCAACAATTTTCTCACTCAGATAATTTCTCACGGGCATCACAACCCACCTCTTCAATCCTCGGCTCCCAGGCGGGTACACCAATAGGAAAATGGCCACAAAAACAGGTTCTTGTACAATGATAAGAAGGTACGAGGATAGCTCCCCAACCGACGAAATGTATCTTTCCCCCAATAATGGTTCTCTGGTCCAAAGAAAAATGGTAAGATCCCCCCCAATAATGGTTCTTTGGTCCAAGGAAAAATGGTAAGATCCACAAATGACACTAAATTCGACAATAGAGTATGCATGTCTCCAACTTGACACTTGTAATGTTGGAAGTTGCTCCTGTCAACGTCCCCTTCTTCATAGTGACTTAGGATAAAATGAATTATCCATACTTTATGTTCTAAGAAACATTAATTTAATATTCCCTTTTTGGCTTAAGCTCTCTCCCTTAGCCCTTTCCTTAGATTTTGGCCTTCCCTTTCCCTAACTAGTGGTTTCTAGTCCCCAACTTCTCTTTATAAATTGGTGGGTCATGTTACAGCGATGTATTTTATATTAATCATAAGAAACATGCAAAATAGAAGTGGCCTTTAACGTAGCGGAATTTTCTGACTAATTCTAAAGACATAGAAGCGATGCGGCTTATAATACGCCTCCACCGATATAATGCATATTATATACACAATGGTTTGTTGACCTTAATATTGTGTGCACTTTAGTTACTGCGCATTGTATCCGCTGTGTTTAAGGTTGTGTGCACTTTAGTTACTATGCGCGGTATCCAGAAATGTGCAAACTACATCACTTTACTGCTTGTGACATATCAGCACCATGTCATGATAGGTATATTACAAAATGATGTCTAAACAACTCGCAGCCTAAATGTACTTGGATTACACTTGCATTTGGGTTGGTGAGGGATATTACAATCCCTCCTTATTTATGCAATTGTCCTGAGAGTTGCATCGGCACTTATATACAACAAAAATTTCAAATGTTTCGAGATCACGGTGTGCAACAGCATTGCATCCTCATGCTCCCCAAGTAGCGTCTTGATGCGTACCCGGTCCATTAGACCTTTACAAGACTATCCAATTCAAATTTAGACAGGTTTTTGGGTCCAAGAGTTTACACCAAATGCACTTGGAAAGCGACTTCTTTCTCCACCTGATAACATTCCAATCAACAACATGATTAGCATTAGGTATATTTCTTTGAAATGATACATGGAATACATTATGAGCAGACATAGATGCAGGAACAAATGCAATCATATAGGCTTGGACCAATCCTCTCTAGAGTTTCAATGAATCCCTGAAAATCTAGTACCAACTTAGGCACCCAACTTCCCAATTTTAGGGAAATCCTGTTAGCTTTCACCTTTAGGAAAACATGATCACCCACTTTGAATTCTATGGGTTCTATTACTATCAACATAACTTTTCTTTACGTCTTGGAGCGGCAAATTCTTCTTAATTTTTTAACTTATTTGGTCCTCCATCTCCTTGAGCAACAAAGGCCCGACTACTGTTCTATCCGGTTGGGTTATCCCAACTCAGCTGTATTATTGTACCTTCTACATAAAGTGCTTCAAATGGGATCATCTTCAATGATATTTGATACCCATTATTGTAAGCGAATTATACTAAATAATGGGTAGTCTTCCCATTTTGGATGGTTTATCCATCACATACATTCCTCAACATATCGTCTATATCACTCTATTCAACTTCTCTATCTGTCCAGCCAGTTCGGGATGGTAAGTTGTTCACAAGAAGTTGGTCGTTCCAAATCCTTTGATCAATCCTTTCCAATTCAAAGGTGAATTCGGGTCTCATCAAATAAAATGGTTTAAGTGCGATACCAATCATGCCACTTCCCTTCATGAAAATATCGAGACATCTACTACCTTGTAGAGTAGTTTTTAGTGGAATAAAATGGGCGCTTTAGTAAGCTTGTCCACCACCACCATAAATCCGAGATCCCATGTAGCTTATGCAATTTCCTGGGCAATTCCGGTAATAAAATCCATTGTCGCACTTTACTTCCATTCATTCAATGGGCAGGGGTTGCAACAATCACGTTGGGTGCCTATGTTCTTCTTTAACTTTTTGGAATTCCATACATCTTGTGATGTATTCTTCTATCTCTCTCTTCATGCCTAGACAAAAATACTAGTCTCTAATAACTGCAATAGTATTCTGATAACCAAGATGTCCAGCATAAGGAACATTATTCATCTCATGCAATATTATATGTTTCAAGTCCTGGAAATTTTAATTTTCAAAAATTCTGTTCTTGTGTAGCGGTATTCCATCTACTCCCAACTTATAAATGTCCATCTTCTATGGTGTCTTACCTTCTTTTGTAATTTTGCTATCAATTACCAGTTTGTATGCGGTCGTGACTGCGACCTCAATTTACTTTTAACGCTCAGTCGATATATCTTTGATGGATGTAGCTATAGTTCATGCACCCTCATTTGGGTGCATCAACCACTTTATTTTCTTTCCATTTTATATGCTTTATATCAAGTCCTTATTAAAGCTTGAAATTCTAACCATGCAGCACTAACATTTAGATTTGGGTGATCAAATAAATATTTCGACCATTTTGTTTGTTCTTAGCTCAAAACCTTTTCCCCATGAGGTAGAGTCTCCATTTACTTAGGGCGTATTGCCTTGGGTTCCCAACTCAAATCCTTGAAGACAGTTTCTTTTCCTTGCTCTTTCAGCTTTATGATTCATAACATATCACAAATCCGTTTTGAATGAGGAATCCACCAATCCCTTAATTACAATACATCTATACGCTAGTAATGAAATATTCATTTGGGTCTACAATCCTTAGTGATTGGAGGCTTTTGTCAATAATTGTTTGAAATGTTGGAAACTCCTTTCATGATCAGGACGTCCATTGAAACTTCATACCCTTACTTTGCAAGGAAGTGATTGGGTGCTATCTTTTGAGAATCCTCAATGAATCTTAGTAACCGACAAGACCCGTGAATGATTTGACCTCTATGACATTCTTTGGTGTCGACCATTCTCTAATGGCTTCTATCTTCTCCGGGTCCACTTCTACAACCCATCTTTTTGAGATGATATGCCCAAATAATGAATTTGTTTACGATAAAATGATCACTTGCTCAATTTGGCGTACAAATGATGCTCCATAATACTTGCAACGCCATATTCAAATGATGTTCATTTCTCTTCCTCGACTTAGGTATATAATAATGTCATCTAGAGAGACAATGAAAAACTTGTCTAAATATTCTCAGAGACACCATTCATTAAACACATGAAAGCAGGTTGGTGCATTTGACAGCTTAAATGGCACCTGAACTCATAATAACCAGCATACCTTAATGGAAGGTTGGGTCTTGTTGATATCTTCTAACCTTTAATTCTTGCGATGGTATCTTGATATGAGATATATGCTTTGAAAAGATCTTTGCATCTTCAATTGATAAAAATATCAGCCGATCCTTAGTGGGGATACTGATTCTTAAGCCAGGTCCACTTTATTCAACTATCTGAAATCAATGCACAACCTCAATGTTTCATCCTTATTTTTGACAAAGAGATTTTGTGTTCCCCAATTTGAAACACTTGGACGTATGTATTTTTTCTTTAACAATTCTTCTATTTGCATTTGCAACTCTTTCAATTCTAAGCATTACTCATTGTAAGGAGTCTTTTGTCTGAGGAGTTGCTCCACAATTGTCAAATTTATAGAAAAATGGTCCTCTCTTTGGGGTTAGTCTGTTACGTCCTTGAATACATCTTCAGCTTCTTTGTGACTTCGCAATCCTCAAATTTGGCACCTTGTCTTTAGATTCCTCCTCCATATAAAGGCGCAAATGTTGACATCCCTCCTCTATAACATTTCTTGAAACTTTCCTACCCAATGCTGGGGAATTTCTCTAACGATTCACGCCACAGAGGAAATCCATGCACTTTCCTTTGGATCCCTTCCTCATCCAAGCCAGTGGGTTCTTTTTTCTGACAATCCAATAGAGCATGATTTGTTTCCAACAATCCATCCCAATTAAAGAGTCATAGGAACCTAAGAGTAAGATGTTCAAATCTGCTTTGGTTCTCAGTCCGTTCATGTCCATAAGACCTTGACTTAACCATCTCGGTAACTACTTTATTTGAAAATAAACATGGTGGCCTGCTCGGGTTTTCCATGCTGCTTGCTTCTTGGCAATTACAAACTTTATACCATCTGGGATCAATGTAACTATGTCTATCTCTGAATCAATTAAAATAGCAATGGTTTGGTTATTACTCCATACCTTCCACTTCAATCATGTGTAGTACTGTCTTCTTTCTTATTTATCCAGTACATATATCCTTGCATTTCTACCCATGTCCTCACTATTTGACTTGTTGTACATTATAAGCAGGTCCTTCCCTTTTCACCTTTGTAGGGACAATCCTAGAATCATGATCTTGTTTGACCAACTAACATTGAATGATAGGTAGGTGCCTTGGCCTTTGGCCTTCTACCTCTATCATTTGGGGCTCTTTAGGAGTTTTGAGTGCATTTAATTTTCAAAATCCCAACCAGTTTTGAGTATTTGTCTTTTTCGGTCAAATTTAAATACCAAACTCCGGTTTCAACCTTGTTTCCAGCGTATGTTGACTTGGTGTTTTGACATATGACTCGACACTTTGTTTGACATATACTCTGACGTGTTTCCGGTGGCCTTATACTTTCGGCCCAATAAATGTTTGTATACCGGCGGTGTTGACCTTATACTCCACCCGATTGAATTGTTTTAGGCATATGACTTCGGCCTTGTTTGGCCTCTCTTTCTGACTGTGTTTCATCGCTATGCTACGACTGGTGTTTCGGCATATACTCACAACGGTGTTTGGTATAGCTGAATCTTGTTTGACGCATTCTGACTGGTGTTTGACATATAAAACCTTGAAGATAAATTTGAGCTGAAACATAGGGATTATGAACATCGTTTTCAATGCAGTAAATGCTCCGACAATATGCAAAACTCAGAAAATATAGACACAAAGAATTTGGGTCTAACTTCGACCCTGGAAAAGACCCACAAGGGGAAAACCAGTTGGAGAGGGATTTGTATTATTATGAGCTTCTGAGAAATTCTTTACAGCATATTCATCTTGAGATATTTTACACAAACTTATGCGGACATTCACAGCTTTGCTCCTCAATTTATAGACGAAATTCCTTCTGTAGTGTGGCGAAAATTAATGTTATGCGAGGAACATCCCGCGAGAATTAAATTGCTTAAAGGAAACTCTGCTAAGATTCAATTTATGTTCCACTCAATGTTATTCGGCAACCTTGGATGCATGCCAATGCTCGGAAATTGCGGTGTTGTCTCTTTTCTTATTCGACCTCTCTCTTGCTCTCTCTTGTTCTCTCAACAAAGGTGCAGACTCCTCTTGTTCTCTCAACAAAAATGCTTCTTCCTCTTACTCTTGGCATCTCACCAAAAAAAGCCTCTTGGCCTCTCACCGAGAGCCTCTTGGCCTCTCCTGAATTTCTTCAACTCCCCAAGAATGGGTGCATTGTTTGCCTTAATCAACCTCATGAGGGAAGGTGAGGAGTTTTATAATCTAACGGTTAAGGATTAGATTAGATGCGTTAGGTTTGAGATTTGGTCTCTTATACCTCCACTTTAATCATAAAAGGATTATCTTTTAATTTTCATCTCACAAATTAATTTGACTAAGATCCACATTAGGCATTTTCTCACCCCTTAGGTGCCTAGCTGATGAGAAACACTTGCTTGGTACTTCATTTTAATTAAAAATTTAACATGGTCTCTGTGAACTATTTCTGAAGAATGATGGTTTAAATCTTTTCTTCCTCTAAATACAGCTTGAACTTATTTTTGTCTTCCAAAGTTTTTTGGAAATTTTGTTGCACTTTTCGCGATCATATAGACATTTAGCCATGCCATGGTCTCTTCTGACCAATTTGGGATCATCATACTATATTTTTCGAAAATCCATAAATTGCTGAATTTTAAGCTATGCATCCTTGATGAAGGGAGACATACTTCAATGGTTCCTGGGAATCTTCTTTCCATATTCATCTATGGTCATGCTTTTGAGCGAGTTCAAGAACTCTTTCATTTTTCTTGTCATAATATCTCTTAGTCAAGTATTTCTTCTCAAAATACCTCTTAGAATTCCCTCAAATGCTTGTCTTCTCTTTAATGTGAACATACTGAAGTTGATCACACCACATGGATTGCTTTCCTTTGAGTTGATAGATGATATACCCTCGCATGAGAATAATAATTGTGGTGAAAATACTTTCTCGTAACAATAATATTCTTGCATCTTCATCCTTCTTGTGTGTTGTAACAGAGTTTGAATTTTCTCTCCTTAGTATCTTCATCCTAAATGTGCATGAGGATCACCACTTCCTCTTAACTGAGAATCCTCCTCCTGCTCCTGAAAACCTTGAATACAATGGAGAAATAATGTTTCGGACTTTACTTCTTTATGTTGTCCCTTGTTATTCTTTGTTAGTCTGAGAATTTCTAAGTGGATCTTAGGATTACATACATTATTTTGTAGCGATGGATTCCGTAATGCTTAGGAGTGAAGAATATCAATAATTACGAAACTTGACCTTCCGGTTATCGGCCAAGGTGCATATGGAATTCTCTTGGAGGTTGGTGGATCCCTTCACATCTAGGTAACCCGAGGGGCTTTTGTATTTGTGCTCCGGAGGCCGATCTTTTTATCAGGGGTTAATATAGAGTGGCAGAGTTTCATTTGTTTGCATCCTTAGAACCGTCGATTGAAAAGCATAATCGCGTTCATATCTGAAGATGATATACTCGCGTAAGTTCAATCATCAAAATCTATGGAAGGAGGCGGATGAGCAGGTCATTCCTTTACGTTTTCCATTTTAAAAATTAATTGCAGATGTCACTTCACGCGTAACAAAGATTTGCACATTGTACAAATCAACCTCATCATTTTATTATAAAGATGTATACGCTTCCGAGTAAACTATATAATGATCGCATTTTGGATGGCATTTCTGATAATAGTTGTACGCATAAGTTCACAAAAGAAAGGAAGAAGTCTTCATCGGTCTCACGCAATCACCGGAGTCGTTGTTGCATCTTGTGCTTAAATTTAGATATTTGATGGACAGACGGGATGAAATCCGTCCCTAACACGTGTCCTGATTGTAACAATGCTTGATATGGGAAGGATCATGTCTTCATCAAAGAATATTATTCTCCAACACCCATACTACTATTATTATAGCTTGTGACTTTGTAGTCCGAGAGAAATGATATTCAAATCAAAGATCAGATGGATAGCCCTCGTTGTGTTGATGTTATCAGTGCTTTCTCTTGTTACACATACTCTACTGGCGAACTACTCCACTGCATATCTCGTTCAATATACTCCCATCTTGACAATTTTCAACTGGCGTCCCGTGGTCGAGAGTGAGGAGTTTCCTCACAGGGTAAACAATCAGAATTCCCATTATAGGAAACTATGAGGTCCAATAAAATCACTTGAATCATTACAGCCCTATCCAGGAAAATATCCGGTACAACTATTACAATAATGGGTTTATATTTGTGAAGTTTCGAGGAGACTTCCAAGAAATCAGATCTTCGATTTGTGATGTGGTCGCTGCGGCTAGGCTTCTGAACACTACTCTTGTTATTCCAGAAATTCAAGAGACCACAAGTATAAAGAAAATCAGCTCCAAATTCAAGAGTTTTTGATATCTTTATGACGAGGAACAGTTCATTGCAGCCATAGCATTATTAGTCAAGGGACTATTCCAGTTGAATCATCAATGAATTTGTCGAATTAGAAACAAAGCACATGATAAACAATCAAAGGGATATTTCCAGAAATCCACGGACAGTTAATGAACGTGGACCGAACACCAACACATGCCGCATGCAAGAAACATGCACCAATCACAGGATTTCGGGGTTTCGATTATTGTTTTTCATACTACACCTTTTTCTCCGAAAGCCCGAAAGCCGAGCTAGCTAGCCATTAAGACAAACGATGTAGAAACGGGCAAGAAAAGAAGAAAGCCATTATTTGGATCCATCGTGCAAGAATTAAAATGTGCTCGACCAAGGTACGAGCATCCGCTGAATTGATACATGTTTATGTGGAAATTAATGGCATTTGTGGCTGCGCCTCCATTGTTTGTATAAAAGAGGTTAGATATATTTGTCACACTTGTGGTCTAAATAGCAGAGTTAACGATTGAGATCTGAGAAAGGCAATATATTGATAGCAAAACTAGTCATATACCGCCGTCAATATTCACGTTGGATTGGGTTAAAGAAACAATTTTGTTGGCACATGTTTGCAAAAGAACAAACAGACAGGAGAAGCAACTAAAATAGTTGCAGGAAGACTAAACAATTGATCGAATGGAACAACTCTAAGCTTTTCTTTTTACCCGATGATGGAAGATAATTAGAGTTGAGGAAAGAGCGTGCATACATTCATGGTATGAATATTGCTAATGTTGATTACGAACTACCCAACAACTGCTGAGATTTTCGCGCATGGAGGCACATCAAATAAACATTTTGTTAGAAACTAGGATTTTGAATTGTACTTTTTAAGTGGTTTAAAATCAACTTCGGTATAGTGGGTTAAACGATTTAAATTAATTATCCGTCGGTTATGATATGGTTTCAACCTCCTTGAGAGGGGATTTATATAGGGGATAGATTCATTGTAAAGCGAGGTGGGGAAGCTTTGGGAAACTGGGAAAGATGGAGGGAAGCTCTGAGGGGCGGAGAGCTCCTGTGTGGAACGCTAGTTGTTTTGAGAACCAGAAACTGAATTATATTCAGTAACCTGTTTTCTTGAGATTATGAGATTCATTACGGTCATTTCTTCGCTATGTCCTCTTTTTTTGTCTTATATTCTATCTGCTCTTTGATTGAGTTAAATATGTTTGGAATTCATTTTAATGCTCCTTACACGCAGATTGATAAAGGTTTTGTTTTTCAAATATATTTGTTGAATTCGCATCCATATAAGTGCTCTGTATTTAGCCATTAGCCTTCAGTTTTTTGTTCCAAAGTCATAGTGGAAATTCCTCCTTGGTTGATGCTTTCACTATGGTGGCTCTTTCCTTTTCTTTTTCTGCTTTTAAATCATGATCATTTATAGTTGAAGAAAGACTTACCTTGCCTCATTCTCTGCCAGTAATGTGAACCCTGTTATGATATTCTCTTTATGGTTTTCACTTGACTCCATAACCCAATGGACTTATTTCTCCCAATATCAACCTCAGGACACGATTAAACACCTTTTCTAATAAGAAATCTAGCCTTCTTACAGTGATTACTGAATATTCTTGAGTAAAGAGCCCTTAGCTGTTTAGAGAAGCGTCTAAGGTGTATTAGGTCAGAGGTACAACAAAATAAATTTCGAGTTTGGCTAGCAACTAAGTCAGGGTCCCCGAGCGATAAATAAATTTTTTCATTTTAAAATATTACTGAGGCAAAGCTCTATTACGACTAGAGTCGACTCTTAGACAACATTATTACTCATCAAATGTAGGAGGTTTGATTTTGTTCATTTTCTCCTCCCCACCGTGGTTCATCCACTAGGCTTCTCTTATGTTGTTTGATAGGGGATGGACTTGTGTTGTTATCTTCTCTTTTATTGGAATGCTTTGGGAGTGATGGTGAATTAATGCACTTTAACATTTCCCGATTTTTTCTCATTTGAAGGTTTGTGACTTCTAGATTTTCTTGAGTCACTTTCTTTTTACAATTTCTTTTCTATTATATTTCCAGGGTTTGGCTTGCTGCAACCCAAGTCAAGTTCTGAACGATAAATAAATTTTTCATTTTAAAATGTGCTAAGGCTTGGCTCTATTACAGCCTAGAGTCGACTCTTGCGACAACATTGTGCTCACCATCAAATGTAGGAGGTTTGATTTTGTTCATTTCTCCTCGTAGTTCATCCACCCCAAACCTCTTATGCTGTATGATAGGGGATGGACTTGTGTTGCTACCTACTCTTTTATTGGAATGCTTTAGGGAGTGATGGTGGTGTCTGCTAACATTTCCTGATTTCTTTTTCTCATCCGAAGGTTTGCGACTTCTAGATTTTCTTGAGTCACTTTCTTTTTCCAATTTCTTTTCTATTATGTTCAGACTTTGCAATAACTTCATGTTGAAGTCATCATGCTTCTCTTTGGCTCTCATAAGCCTTTCATTATCATCTTTATGGATTTGAACATCCTTTTGCAAATTTTTAATGGTCTCTACCATATTTAGGTTTTCATCCCTTTCCTCTCCATGTCCATTGGAGTTTGTTCCTTCAATGTCCAAATGGACATTCATCCCCCTGCTCTCATCTTGTTGACTATAATTTCTCTGTGTCTCTTCCATTCCTATGGATTCAATACTGATCTGATCTAATCTGATCTAGTTGTTGTTAATTATGCAAAATGTGCAGCCATTAAAACTTATTAAGTTAACTAAATCAACAATCCATGAGAAATATGAACTATTTCGGCTCAATAAATATATCAAAATTATCTTCTTTGATTTCTTGGTCTTTCCACCATGAAGATTCTTAGACAAG
>SNQJ01S0223361.1:0-14871 GCA_010110895.2 Picea sitchensis
TCACTCCAAATAGATATTCGGATAACCTTAATATGGCTTTGTATACTGTTTGCTTATTTTTCGTAAGTGGTACTCTTATTTTTTCTGTTCTCTACATAGAATCTAGACTGATTGCGCAAAAAGAAAACCCTACATTCGCAATTCCTGTTATTGGGCCAGCAAACCTTCCAGTCGTGCTTGTTATTACAGAGGTATATATGCGGCAAGGGCACTGATTTTGTTCAATAATTCATCGATTCAACATGATAGGGTACTAGATTCCAGTACCCAGTTCAAAACGCAAGTTGACGTCTCTATTTGTGGAGGGCCTTTGCCTTTTTCCAAAAATGAGAAGCGGAAAATGGTTCAGTGTGTGTAGACGTATCAGGAAAAAGTCTGCGTTCATGCATAAACTGTGTGGGACTGCAGTCGGGGTATCCTAGTGAGGGCTCATCCGAGGAAGATTGCGAACAAATACTGTACAGTGTAAAGGAATCTATTCTCGTAAGAAAAAAAAAGCAAGTATTAGCAGAGTACAGTATCCACACAGACACACAATCTCCTTATTTAGTAACGGTCTTTATGAGATGCGATTATTAGCGCAGTGCAGTATTGTCTCTTATTACCTACTGCGGCCCAACTGGAGAGACGTCCGCTGTCCACCCAACGGTCTTCTACTTAACCTGTTCGTTTAATGAAAGAGAATCTCTATGTAATTCAAATGCCGAGGCCCGAAAAGACCGTTCGAAAGCGTCTAATGGTCTGTCCATATCAATGGCGTTCTCAATTCTTATCATGAATGTGAAAGGAAACGGCCTGGTGACTGACAAAGTCCAAGATGTTGACGTGAGGGCGCTGAAAGCAACATGCAACGTTACGTTGTGTCAGAAAAGAAAACCATGAAAACGCCGCCCACCCATATGCTATGATGTCTTTCATATCGTTTTGTCCAGAGCGAAGATTGTTGCAGGTGGCAAATCGCTGCTCTTGTCATTAATCAATGGGCGACCTGACAAGAACGCATCACTCTGCAACACCTGATCATATTCACCTAATACGCTGCTTTTACCTCCGATCGTTTTCAAACTTTCTTCGCTGGCAATGCTGTGAATACGATTGCCAAATCAAAACTCCACCATTTAAATCTTGCGGCATCATAAACGTCCAGGTTTGGTTTTCTAAGAAGAAGAAATTTTAATGTCCACGACGCTAACAATAGCATATGGTATAGACATAGCATATGGTATAGACAGTTTCATATATTCTGCATTTTAGTCCTTTTCCTATTCTGCTTGATGATAAACTTTTTTCATAGTTTCCTCGTTGAATAAATTAGTTCAAAAATTAATTGTTAAAATACTCACATAATTATTACTAGCACAGCCACTCAAAACACGGATAGAAAATGAAATGCACAGCCAAAAAATGAAACATATAGTCAGAAAATGAGCGTCTAGCGTGCTAAATTCAAAGTTTAATCATTTAAACTTGGCAATCATATAGTGCTACAGTAATTTTTTAATATGATTAGGTAAATGTTAAAAGGTAAACAGGTTAACGGATGCATTCAAAAATACAAGGAAGTTATGAATAGAAAATCACATTCATTGATTTGGGAAGACGACTAAGAATATGCCAGCAACTTTAATTGTTAGCCATCAGATAAGAATTTTAAATTAAAAGGTGATTAATTGTGTTCATTGTCAATAAGTATAAGCCGTTCAACGTAAAAATATATACTTTCATTAAAACCAACATTTCCATGATTCACAATCCATACTCCAGACTTTAAAGTCACAGGTCTGTTTGATAATAACCTAATTTAGTTTCACCAAAGGCTAGAATTGACCCATATCACGGACCAGAGGAGGGAGCGCAAACGCAACTCCATGGTTTATAGGATGAAAATATAAAAGAACCATGCCGTATTAAGATGGTAAAAGTCTGAAGTAACATGATAAAAAGTCTAAAGTCTAATAAAGGGAAGATCCCCTATCAAAAGACGAACATAACATAACTTTTTTTCCAAGTCTTAAAAAAGAAAAGAACAGTAATGTAGAAAAACAATTACTAATAGCATTTAATATGGTAAAAGGTGATGTGCCTAAGGTCAATGATATTCCTCAATTTGCAACGATTTAGAGACCTACCACCTAGACAAGATGTTAATGACATCTTTCAGTTTGCCACGGTTCAAAAGATTTGCTTTGAAAGCCAAGATGTTGGTCAAAGGTCTTTTCCTATATTGTGATTATGTGAATGTAGGATGAAGGAAGTAATGGGTTTAGAAGTTCGTTGGTCAAAGTTTTTTTATCTATATTATGATTATGAATGAGTTTATTGGATGTTATTTTATACTATTTTTGTTAAGCATGGGAATAAGTCATGGATAAATGGAAGGAATTATGTGAGTTTTTAAAGAGATAATAGAATTATTTTTCAATATTCATAGTATGGGGAGAATTTACATACAAAGTTTTCTCAAGTCTCAACTCTAAAGAACAATTATGATAGGAACATTGTTTTTATGGAATATGGTAGTCTATGTTAATGTGAAACCTAGTGGAACATATATTAATATTTGCTAAAAGAATTTTGAAACCGCAAGACAATTGTTGCCTAGTGTATCCAAGAAACTTGAAGAAACCATGTCTAAAATGAAGATATACACTAGATTACTAATGGAGCTTTAATGAAAGTGATTATCTAGACTCCAACATGTCTCTCCTACATGGATCAAATGTAGGCTTTGTAAATCTCATTATGAATTCCCTTGTTTATCTCAAAATATTGCAAATATTTGAAGCATTGAATGATAATGTTTGTAGTTAAATGGAATGTAGATGCATCAACATAAAATCTGCATTTTTTTCTAGCATAAATTTTTTCTCTATTATATTAAAATATAATATTCTTCTCTTTTCTAGATTACAACACAGTCAAAAAGTCTACAATTTCCAACAAAGTTCTTTCATCCAACAAATGTGAAAGTAACAAGTGTTGGACTGTTACCGGAGACAAAAGCTAAATGCCAGAATGTGTAGCAGAAGAGTGTAAGTTTGAATTACAAATTGTCCCTATTCTAGAAGTAAAGACCCAATACAAAGTCTACCATCAATATGCATGTGTAGACAACTACGATCTAAAAAAAGTAGAAGTTTATTAAATATTTAGAACAATAGGTGGGCCCTCTTGCCCATCCACCCAATGGTTATAGATAATTTTACCAGTTGGTTTTTGGAGAGCAACTTTTGAAAGTGAATCTGCATTTTTGTTGTACTCTCGATATATATGGGTGAAACTGAGCTTCCTAAAGAGAGGTTGTAGCTCTATGATTCTGTCCTGCCAGCCCAAAAGAGAGATGACCTGCATTTTTCCTTTGTTGTTCATCCAATCTAAAAAAATTATGGAATCACCATATATTTGAAGTTCATCAATGTTCAATCTAGATGATAGATGTAGAGTTTCCCAGGTACCCAATAATTCAGCCCTGGTGTTGGTGCCAGGACCACAGTTGAAGGTCCATCTAATATGTGAATTTGACGATAAGCTTATCAAGCCCCTTGCTCCACTATGGAGGCCATTTGAATGTGAAACACCATCAAATCATCTTGTAGGACAACCCTCTGGAGTATGGATCATGACATTTTTCTTAACTTTGTTCTTGGAAACCACTTTTTTCGGATAGATGACTACCTAGTTTGAGAGAATACCTAGAGTTTTATAAAAAACTGTGTTTGTAGTGAGCTTCCCATTGTCATTTTTTTTTTGTTTCTTTCCAACCACACGAACCAGCAGAGCAGTGTTGGGAGATTTTGATGATTTCATTCCTTTTTAGTCCAAGAGTCATAGAAATCAGATAAAGTATGCTCATCCCAGACAATATTTAGGTTCTGTTCATTGAGGATACTTACCTAGACTTGTCTGGTAAATGGACACTTTATAAAAAGATGTTTCATTGTTTCTTCATCTATGTAGCATAGATGGAAAATATTTGGTCCTACCCAACCTTTCCTTTGAAGGATATCCCAAGTGATTATTTTGTTTTTGATTGTGAGCCAAGTGAAAAGTTTGATCTTATGAGCAATGTTCCAAGACCACATATATTTCCTCCGGCCACCTATATTGTTTTTCCAGAGTGTATTTGAAATTGTTGTGTATACATTTTTTACAGTTAAGATACCAGAGTTGTCACCCCCTGTCCACATGAGTTGATCCTCCTTTTCTTGTAATTGAACACCGGTATGCGTAAGCGCCGAACATAACGATTCCCATTCCATAGCAAGTTCCGGTGGTAGTCCTATATCAACACTAGATTTCCAGCAGTCAACGAATATTCCAGGTCTGTGGTTCCCCCTTGCTTGGAAAAGATATATGAGGTTCTTTGTGTTTAAGAAAGAGATCCACTGTGGAGATAAGTAGGAGGATTTTTCCATTCGTAGAATACAATCCTTGCCCAGGATAACTGAGTGTCCAGATCCTAGATTCCAACAAATCTAATGTGTAATCCAATTCACCGATTTTATTAGATTCCTCCATATCTGTGAGGTTGATCTCACTGTGCTTGTAGTAGTCCTGAACCATGTGGCCACCGAACAATGGGGGAGGTATTTAACTTTTATAACTGAGTGCCAAATTCCATCTTTTGTCAAGACGCGCCAGAGGGAGTTGGAAGCCAGTGCCATAAAATCTTTAGCATACCAACAAGAAACTTCCCTACTTGCATGGAAAATATAACTAACAAATCAAAGGAAACCAAATTAAGAGTTAGGCATCCCCTTAACCTATATATCGTCATATCCACCTAGAATATCACTTAAAAATTTATTGAAGAATTAATATCTTAACATAATTCTAAAAATATTTCACAACTTCCATTGTGAAAATGAAAAATTAATTATTTTGATCCTTTAAAGTACATCAATCATGTTTTGGAACTTAACATAAATAGTTAATAATTAACATATATCCATATTAACTTTGAATCTATTATGCTTTGAGAATCTTAACTTTCCATCTATTATGCTTTGAGAATCTTAACTTTCCATCTATCATGCTTTGAGAGGGATCAAATCCTTGGAAGTGTAATCATTTCCTCAAGTTTTGAAATTTAAAATAGCTTTTCCTCGTTAATACCTATTTAATTAAAATAGCTTTGAAACACTTATTATGGGTTTTGCCGACATTTCCATGATTCACAATCTATACTCCTCTTAGATAAGAGAATTTTAAGTCACATGTCTGTTTGATAATAACCTAATTTAGTTTCACCAAAGACAAGAATTAACCCATAGCACGGACCAAAGGAGGGAGTGTAAACGCAACTCCATGATTTATATGATGAAAATAAAAAAACCATGTCGTATTAAGATTATAAAAGTCTAAAGTCTAATAAAACAAGTGTTGCATGGCAACGGAGTCCCTGCCAGGTTGGGATGGGAGTAAATGTGAGGTAGTAGAGACACGTGGGTAGAAAGTTGAAGTAGATGTGGTTTGCATGTAGAACATAGTAAAGTAAATATATAGTTTTATACATATGAAATATGTACTTTTATACATACGAAATATGTACTTGTATAAAGTATATATTTAGATTTATACATACGAAATTTGTACTTTTATAAAGTATGGGGAAGAGATTTTCTAGAGCATGCACGAAGCCCTCATTGCATACTTAGCCAGTTTTTGGATTGCGGGCTCTCGGGGTGGCGGGTTCAAAGTTTGGTCTTTTATGTTCCGTGGCCTACAAATAGGACCGACAGTTCCGTGATATACAAAATGATAGGCAGAGTGGTGGACTATAGAAATTTATCAGAAATTAATAATGTCAGTTATAGAATAGAATAGTAATAAGTTCTGTTACATAGGTTTGTGGAGAAAAACACTAAAAAATTAGCATTGTCGAACTATTTTGCTTTAAAAATAAGGATTTTCTTGGACAAATAAGATATAGCATTGCCAAATTGGTCTTGTTTGCACATGTTTTACAGAGCATGGATGGAGCAGTCATTCCATACTTAGCCAGTTTTTGGATCGCGGGTTCTCGGGCTATCGGTTTCAAAAATGGGCCTTTGTTGTTCTGTGCCGTATAAAAATTGGCAAGTGAGCTTGCGAACTATACAAACTTATTATAAAATAAATAATGTATGTTACATATCTCTAGAAATTACATGACAGAGAGCAATTTATAGAATATTATAACGTTGTATGGAGATTTAAAGTAATTTATATAATTCTATAACATGTCTTAGTTAATGAATAGTATAAGCTATTTTTTTAATTTTATTCAATATTTGTTTTTTATAAGTAAGATTGTATAAAAGTCTATCAAAATGAAGGAGTACAAAGAATTTCCATGGTTTCAAGCTATAAATACTGAGCTGCCCTGAAGGAAAACCAGCTCAGCCAGGCAAACCACTTCATAACTTAAGTGTAGATTGTCACTGATACAAAAATAGTTCAAAATTCTGGCCCATAAGGGTGGGCGCTAGAACTGTAGAAAGTGTAGATAGCCTAATTATAATAACCATGGACAAAATGCATGAAAGGTCGGCATGCACATGAAAAAACAACAAACAAACAAAAAAATCATCGGTATGGGTTGTAGTGCAGCGATGCAACCATGCAGAAGGCGCGAAATGTCGTGTCCCCGAGAGGAGGCGACTCCTCCTGGAGTGGTGTACGGTCCAGTTGCATAGCATTATCCATCTTTGATGGTAGGTGTTATTCCTTTTGGACGTGTTCCAGGCGTGATGGAAGCCTCTGGTCCTCGCAGTCTACGTCTGCGTGGCCCAAATTTTCTAGTGGCAAGACTGGTGTTGAGGTTGTTGTTGCTTGGGCTGTTGCTGATTGGGTTGCCTCTGGTGCGGGGAGATGAGCACCTTGTAACATGGAGAACAACTACAGGAGTCTAGAGGCTTTGTCATCCAGGCTCTATAGGCAGAACCGGAGGTCGTCCATGTCCCGATGTAGGTCGAATACCAGGCTCTGCACCAGTGCAAGGCCTATTTTCCACTCGCATTCTGGGTCAGGGTTGGAACCCGCTCAAGATTGGGGTTGTCGTCATGAATTTTGACTGGCTTACGGACCATCCATCTGAAATTGGGTGTCATGAAGCTAGTCCTGAAGCGACTGGGTGGCCGAAGAGTTGGGAGGGGCCAAAGGTCCTGGGTGTGAAACATATGCAGAATTGGCTAAAGGTCCTGGGTTGTTGTTCAGCGAGGCCCCTGAGTAGTCCAACTCCTCCATTCTATTGGAAAGGGATGTAGGAAGGGGCGGGGGAGATGCGGGAATTTGAGTCGATTGTGCCAGGGAGGAGGACAAGGTCGCCGAAGAGGAGGAGGATAAAAGGGAGGGAGCAAGCGGGGATGCAAGACCAAGCGGGGTCAGTTTGGCTGGTAGGTTTGTCGACCTTTGGACTTCCTTCGTATTCGGGGCATATCGGGGGTAGTGGGAGAGCAAAAACATGGCAGGAATAGAGCAGAGCAGGAAAAATGCAGAGCAGGGAAAGAATGAGAGAATGAGCCATCTGGACCCGCTGGAGCAATTGAAATAGGTCGGGAAGTTGGTGAGGTTCCATAAATGGTTTCATGCGCAGAGTAAAGACGCAGCGAGGGTGTTGGTCCATCGAAAGGATGCAAAGGAAGAGCAAGGTGCACTGAGAGTAATGGCGCCATGCCTCCAACGAGCTGAAATTGAACTGATTAGGCAATTGGGAGTGAGTGGCACGCGGTCGTCACATCGTCGGCACCACAGAGTATCACTCCTGGCTGCTCTACTCGACGCATGTGTTATACTAGCAACCCATCCGCGGGAAAGGGAATAAATGTGAAGGAGTACAGACACGTGGGCATGACTATTGTTTAGATATGCTTCGCATATGGTCGTGGAAAAAATACACAGAAATAGTAATAATGGGCTGGTGCACTGAAATTCAGGCTTTGTTGTTCTGTGGTCTACAAATTGCACCCAGAGTTCCATGACATACAATTTGACAATTGGAGTTGTGGACTATTTGATATTTAAGGGCGTACGTATGTTACAAAGAAGAGATGCTAGATACCAAATATGTAATTTGATTAAGTAGATATATAGACCATTGTGGTTGTCAGGTTGGCAGGCTGAAAATTGTGCTGCCATAGGTTCGTGGACAAAAGCATAAAAATACTACCAACACCGAATTAGTTTTCTTTAAAACAAAGGCACAGGAGCTTCATTCTGGGTTGTCGGGGTGGTGGGTTGAAAATTGGGCTATTGTTGTTCTGTGGCCTACAAATAGCACTGAGAGTTCCGCGAAATACAAATTGAGAAGCGGTTTTGCGGACTACTTGAATTTTTGGATCGCGGGTTCTTGGGCTGTCGGGCTGAAAATTGGTTTTATGTTGTAATGTGGCCTACAAATAGCACTAAGAGTTCCACGATATACAAATTGGCAAGTGGTCTTGTGGACTATTTGAAATTTTGGATCGCGGGTTTTTGGGCTAGGGGGCTGAAAATTGGCCTTCTGTTGTTCCATGGCCTAGAAAAATAAAATATGTAATTTGATGAAGTAGATATATAGACCATGCATGGAAGCTTCATTCCGGGTTGTCGGGATTGCAGGATGAAAATTGGGCTTCTATTGTTTCGTGGCCTACAAATACCACCAAGAGTTCCGAGATATACAAATTGACACGCTGCTTTGAGGACTAGAATTTTTGAATGGAGGGTTCTTGGTCTGGCGAGCTGAAAATTGGGCTTCTGTTGTTCTGTGGCCTACAAATAGTCCATAGACGATATACAAATTGACAAACAGACTTGTGAACTAATTGAAATTGAAGGCGTCGTGTCGAACAAGTTTAGCATTCCCGAATTAGTTTTCCTTTTTACATATGCTGCTGGAGTAAAAAGAAAAATAGTATTGACGTCTGTTACATAGGCTGGTGGAGAAAAGTATGAAACAAATATGATTCCCGAATTAGTTTTTTTTTTAAAAGTGGCTTCTCGACTTAGGCATTTTTTGGATCGTGGGTTCTCGGGCTGGGGACCTAAAAAATGCGCTTCTATTCTTTCGTGCCCTACAAATAGCACTAGCAGTTCCGCGATATACAAATTGAGAATCACACTTGCAGAGTATTTGAATTTTAAGGAGCTCGTGTCCCAAAAATTCAGCATTCGCAGATTAGTTTTCTTTACATAGGTTTTACATACGCTGGTGGAAAAGAGGGAAAAAAGTATAGTACCAATGTCTGTTACGTAGGGCAGTGGGCAGAAGAATGAAATAAATAGCATTCCCAAATTAGTTTTCTTTAAAACAAGGGCTCCTCGACACAAGAAATTGAAATTTATGAAATTATACGTTCCTGCAGACCATAAACTATACATAGGAAATACGTAATCTTTTAAAGAAGACATTTACTTTTATAGATACGAAATATGTATTTTCATAAAGTATGGGGATGAGATTTTATAGAACAACGACAGAGTCCTCATTCCATGTCCTACAAAGAGCAGGCAGAGATAGGCGGTGTACAAATTGAGAAGCGAGCTTGCAGACTATTTTAATTTTAAGGGCCTTTGTGACAAACATTGTGCAAGACATGTTGCAAAGATGCAAGAAATGATAGTCTCTTTACGTTTGAGTAGAAATAAAACAGTGAACACAATTTTACGACATTTATATAAAAAAATAATAAAATGTGTTACATATTGCTGAAAATTTAAAGAATCATATATATATATATATATATATATAAGTGAAATCTGATATCTAAAATTTGAGTAAGTGATTTATGTCATAGTCCATTCTAAAAATGAAAAATATAGGAACACTTAAAAGCTGGAGGAAAACTAGCCTTCCCGAATTAGAGCATAGACAGAACCCTCATTCCATACTTAGCCAATTTTTGGATCGCGGGTTCTCAGGCTGGGGACCTAAAAAGCGGGTTTTTGTTGTTCCATGACCTTCAAATAGCACCAATAGTTCTGTGATGTACAAATTGATAATGAAACCTGTGGACTATTTGAATTTCAAGGGGCTCGTGTCCCAAAAATTTAACAGCAGGGAATTATTTTTCTTTACATAGGTTTTACACAGGATGGTGGGAAAATGTACAAAAAATATAGTACCAATGTCTGTTACATAGGGTGGTGGATAGGAGGACCAAATAAATATCATTCCCGAATTAATTTTCTTTAAAATAGGGGCTCTTGGATACAAGAAATTGGAATGTATCAAACTATAGGTTCCTAGAGAGCATAAATTGTACATAGCAAAAACGTAATTTTTAAAATTAGATATTTACTTTTATAAATACAAAATATGTTCTTTTATAGAGCATGTACGAAACCCTCATTCTATATAGTGTGACAGAGCCCAGATTACATATTTAGGTAGTTTTTGGAGCGCGGGTTGTCGATCTGGGGGGCTGAAAATTGGAAAAAAATGAAACGTGTTACATATTCCTGGAAATTTAAAGAAACATATATATGTGTGAAATATGATATGTTGAATTTGAGTGAGTGATTTATGTCATACTTTAGTTTGAAAAAGAAAAAAAGAGAATAGAGATAAAATAAACATAATGACTTCACATTCAGCATAGCTGAAGATAAAAAATCCAGGAAGACATAAATATATAAGGAGACAAAAGAATAGTTTTATTTGGAATATATGAAAAAAAAAATAGTTTGTTACATATCGCTGGAAATGTAAATGTGTTTGTCATATAGACTAGGTTTGGGGCTCGCACGGACCATAACATAAATATGTACAAGAATTAGGAGTGTGGAAAGAAGTTGGATATGCTAGAATGTAATACCTGAAAAGTAGAAATGCGAAGATCAATTTTTGTCTATAGATTTCTACTCAGAAAAGGAATAACTGGATTGATAAAGAAATGACTATCACTATACACTTACAAGGATGGTACGTATAAGTAATTTTTATGTTTGGTTTAGCATGCCTTTCCCTGCTGGTTTTTGTGGGCAACCTGCTTCAATAATTTGATTGATACACAAAGGATTTATGCATTTGCTTGTTGGATTTCATGGCTGATCCACTTCAAGTTCTCTTCAATATAGCTTCTCAAGGGGGCGACGTTGATGTCATTGCAGATTTGAATGTTGAAAAATTCATTTTCTAATTCACTTAGATCAATTGAAAGTTTACACAAACTTTCATGAATGTCTCCATTCTGTAGCGAATACCCGACTAGCTAGTTGTCCACCTCTTCTTCATATTCAACAATTATGTAAAACTTTTCTAAAGACAAGGCCTTCAAATTATCAACTTGTTGATCAAAAGCTTGCTTGGTTAATGTCAGCAAGTTGAGGATTAAGCTGGGGTCCCGTAAGCTGTTTGTCTTTCCTGCTAAGTCTATTTTGGTGTGCTCTTTGAATAATGTTTATTTCTTTGATATTGCTTGCTCACACGATTGCACAATTAGGTACAAGTTCTTCACTTTTTGTTTCCAACATGCTTCTAATTGAGTGAGCCTTTTTTTGGATGGGAGATCATGTTGTGTTATTCTCGTCTCTGGCATGTTGTTGACTTGAAAGGCAAAAGGGATGACTAAGTGCACATAGAAAGTTTCTTCATTCTTTAAGTCTGTCTGCAGAAGTAGGAGCAAATTATGTGCTATGTTCCCCAGGGAATCCATATTTTGTGATGTTTCCTAGGCCTTGGCAATCAATTCTATTCTTTTGTTGATATTTTTCTCGACATATTGTCTACAAGATGCGAGGAAGCTAGAGGACCCTTTTAGATTTGTTGCAGGGGTGCATGTAGTCGCAGACATGGCTATTTCCAAGAAACTGCCAAGCAATGGCATCGAAAACAAACCTTCCTCTAATTCCTTAATCCGGTTCTTTAGTCTGGCATTTTTGGCTTCAATGACTCCAATGGAATCATGAAGAGCATCTACGGTTTCCCTGTGAAGTTTAGAGATTTTGGATGCGTGCATATTGGCAAGGTCAAGTTCTGAAAGATGCTTTCTTTTCTTATTTTTTACATCTCTTTTTTCAATGATTAATTTTTTTGATTCGGTTTCAAAAACAACGCTCTGGAATACAAAGGATTCATCTTTGTAAAAACTGTCGGTACCAACCATGTCCATTGAGCAGGCATGTTGAATTTCATGTGTGGGATGATCAAGGTTGCAAAATATTCTTTCCATATCAGCGTCAAGATCCATGTTTTGACGATAAATTTCAGGGTGCTCTGCCTCCCCTACAATTCTTTTTCTGTTCTTCTACACGGGAATCTCTTGAGGAAGATGTTCATTGTGTCTCTACAAAACTATTTTGTAGTTACTGGCAATAGTTTATCAAAAGGTTGGTTGGCTCCAGATGTTGTTTGAAATGAAGAAATGGAGGGGACAATATAACCCCCCACAAACATTGCTTTAGTGAGTGCAAATGGAAAATCTCCTCATTAATGACAATATCTATGCGTGCTGTATGGTGACCTGTTAGAAGTAAAATGTAGTTATTGCAAACTTAGAAGTGTGAAGATGAGGGTTACGACCAAAAACATTTAAGGATAGGAGGTTTCGTGAACGAACCAAGCTGGCGGCGTTCAAATGACATTGCATGGTATTTGAAATTAAGAATGGGAAGCGATTGGAGGTTTCGTGAACAAAGCAAGATGGCGGTGTGTGAATGACATTCCATGGCATTTGAAATTAAAACTAGGAAGGGAGAAGAAAATTCTTCGCAAAAATTGCATTAATGGCAAAACTTCTCGAGCCTTGCGGGCATCAATGACGGCTTAGATGGTAGCTACATGATGACCTATTAGCATTAAAGATTTAGAAAAAAGACACACACACACACACACACACACACATATAAACAATATTTTTTATCATGCACACGTGCAAAGGTAACATCCACGGGGAAGAGCAAGCAAGGAAGGAATGGCCAAGTCTAAAAGTGCATGGTTCAGGATCACGGTTCTTGGGCAGGCGGGTTCAAAAGAAGGCCTCTATTGTTCGGTGTTCTACAAGTAGCACACAAAGTTCTGTGATATACAAATTGAGAAGCAGACTTGCAAGCTAGCTGAGATTTTATATACCATCTACAGTTTTTGGATCGCGGGTTCTTGGGCTGGCGGGGTAAAAAATGATGCTCTATTGTTCGGTGCCTTGCAAATATCTTATGATAATAAATTGAGAAGTGGATTTGTGAGGTGACCGGATCAACATTCTACTCCAGGGCTGGTGGGATCCCACAAATGAGAAATACATATTTGCGGGTTGTACATTGGGCCGATTTCCGCCCTATAGAAATTGGGTTCTCAGGCTGGCGGGTTCAAAATTGCCTAAGCAAAGCAAAGGGCTCCGTCCGACTCCCACTACAAATTTCATAATTCATGTGAAACACCAAGTCTGTGATTACCAGATCAGTGCGTGTAGAAACGAGGCAAAAGTAAATATGTGCCTTTATAAAGTATGGACATGAGATTTTATAGATTGTGTACCGATATTGCATTCCATACTTGTGGGTTCTTTGACGGGAGGGGTCAAAAAATAGGCCTCTATAGTTCTGTGTTTTACAAATAGCACATACAGTTCCGCGATATACAAATTGACAAGAGGACTTGCCGGGTGGCTGAGAATTTATAGAGCATGTACAGTTTGTGCATCGCGCATTGTCCGATTGGAGGGGTTAGAAACGGGTCTCTATTGTTCGGTTCCCTACAAATTTCTTATGATGCACAAATCCCTTATTCCATACTTAGCCGCTTATTTGGATAGCACACTTGCGAGCTGCATAGTGTGTCTCTAATCTTTTGTATCCTGCAAATAGAAATTATAGTATGGTGATATACATATTGACAAATGGACTTGTGGGTTGGATGTCTCAACATTGCAGTTCTGCTAGATGGTGGACGTGCAACATAGTGGCTTCTCAATGCAAGAAAAAGAAAAAGAAACAAAAAACATACCTGCAAACAAGTTTGACAAATTCAGAGAAAGTAAAGGAAAAATTGTTTACTATGGATTAGAGGCAGAAAAAGAATGCACCTTTGCATTGATTCGTGTACATCTCTGGGTAGGAGTTCTTTTTGCCTTCTAGTTTCCCTTTTTGTTTCTATCAACAAAAGTACAAAACAAAAGGGATATGAACATAAGCTAAAATGTTAAGAAAAAGGCAACTACTATGTACATATATACAAAAAAAAAAATTGAATAAGATGAATAGAGTCACAAATAGCTTTTTTGAGGATGTACCTTATTTTTTCTTTTTTTGCACAATGTATATTTTATAATTAGAGTAGAAGATCGTCTGTATGCTCACCAGAACACTATGTGTAGAAATCAGGATACAGATATGCTTTGAAACATAGAAATATTAGTTTGCAATAAGTTTGATGTATATGTCATAATTCAAGTGCAATACCAATTGTATCATGATCAAACCAATATGTGTCTAAGACAAACATACTGTATTGAGAAATGGGCACATTGGACCAGACATGGTCAATAAGTGTGTTTTGCAGATGGGTTGTGTTGTTTAGAAGAAACCGCAGACTGTATTTGCACATGTAGTTTTGTAATTCTTTTGTTCTGCCAGTATTTTGTAGCATGTCAATATTGAAGTCTCCTACAAGTACAATGGATCCGTTCACATGGAAATGGTCCAATGCATTGGAAATAACATTTACTATGTTGGAGAATGCTACATGGGGAGTAGCATACAGATTTAGTATTGAAACTTCTATTCCATGGGAATTTTTTTTGGCAAGCACCAGTTCAACATTCTTTTATTCGATATGTATGTGGTCCAAAATTGGTACATGTTTTTTCACCAGTATCATCACCCCATGTGTAATGTAACTTGATATGCAATTGTGATTTGGGAATTGTTTGTTCTGCATGCATAATGCCATGTGTGTTTCCTGCAAGCACA
>SNQJ01S0223362.1:1212-12848 GCA_010110895.2 Picea sitchensis
TTTTACCCCACTTAAATGTTCAAGTACAAGATGATTCAAAATGAAAATGTCTCCTTGGTATATATAGGAGACTAGGAGGTATAATTACAACTAATGGCCTAAAGCCAACGTAAATAAAATAACATTACTAATATAATATGCCCTAATTAAGGGGTAATGAGCCAATATTAGGGATTAACAAATTCTGAGACGAAGCTCACTGGAAAGAAGGCTAGAAAACTAAGTAAGAAGAGAGCTAAGATCAAAAAGTTACAAAAAGTTCCTGAGGGAACTTCGCAGAAGGATAATTTACAAAATTGGAACTTCATCGGGATATCAGAACTGTGTCATATGGCACTTCGCCATGGCGAAGAAATATAGCCATTGGGAATAGTACAACCATTAGACCGACGAATCGAATGGGTAGAAAGGCATTTATGGTCAGAAAGTTCGCCACCAGACCGTTAGGATCGTGCCATAACAGACATAAATGAGTTAATGAAGGCTTCTCACCCATTGCAAGAGACTCATTGCCAAGTTATCTATTTATCTCGTCACGCCATGCAATGAGGACACTTTTTCCAATCGTGACTATCTAAGCCTGCAAAATAGTTTATTTCGCACAATGATCATCGCCCTATTGACATCTATCCCATTGCATTGAGTAGTTACTCTTCTAACCCGAGATATTCAACCACGAGCGTGTATGTCCAAATAACTTAGCACACTCGAAGAGTCTGTGAAGGAAGTACTCATCGACCTCATGACTAAGAGAGTCATGTCTGAAAGAGTGATGTCTATGGGTGTACAAGCGTCATCGATAAGAGGAGTGCAATCCTCTTCGTCGACTGCTCGCGGAGCCAGACCATCCCAACCATCAGTGAAAAATAGAACCAAACACAAAGATGACCTAGCAAATGTGAAACTGATCCCAACCATATTTCCCGATTACATCCCACCTCTGGCCGACGCAGTGAGTCGTGATAGTGTGCCAAGAGATTTTGAGTACACCATGGTTACTGCATACCTCCTGAAAGGGATACACGCATTTTGAGCAAAGCAGGACAAGATCACAGCATTGAAGTTCAATGACTTCAACCTCAAAGATTGTAAGAACTATAGTATGCTCACCCCATATAAATACCTGACCGGGATAAGGTTGAATAACTCAAAGATAATCCCCCAACTGTGGACGATGAACCTCGCGCAGTCCACCCTGTTAAACCTAATGAAAATCCCACACTTTGGAAGGCACCAGGAAGTCAACACCCGTGTCATATTATTTCTTTCATGTTACCATGGAGGCTACTTATGGCTAGACTACCGTATCATAGTCGATCCAACATTGATCCATGGGATCATAAGATTAAGTATGCAAGGACCCGACCCTCAGGAATTCTATCCAGGAAAAGCCATAGATCGCGCACTAGCACAAAAGATCAAGGATACATACGACGATGTTGAAAAGGGGACACGAGGCTACAAGGTAGCCTCCATCTAGAATGGTGTAGTGCACCTAGCCTGCTAGATAATAGTCGAAAAGTTAGTAAGGAAGAACAAACCTACGCAGGCCACAGGCTCTGTCGTTGACCTCGCAGGGAAGTTCGTGGAAGGTCTACAGATGAATTGGGAAAAGTACCTAGTTAATCAGCTGGAACTAGACTGTCACGAAGCACGGGATCAGAGCTACGAGTTTCACTTTAGCTGGATCCTGATCCTCATCACCTTTGTTGCCTGGGAGATGTCGGAAGGTGCGACCTTCCCAGATATTGAACCATTCGAGCCACTTGTTGTGAAGTTCACCACACTATGGTACTAGAGTGATATGAAAAAACAGTGGTAGTATAATGTTGTTTTTCACACATATTATCTTCATCTGAAGAGAGCCATCAAAGTTTAACCTCGCATGACTTCGAACACCCTACATAGGTTCTGACCCCTGATGAAGTTTTGTGCAGATCGACACTTCATCTACCTTACAGCGCGATTCGATGAACATAAGGAGCAGCTTCAGTCGTACTACAAACTCATGGAAGAGGACCTTGAGGAGATCACTAAGGACTGGTTGGAAGACCTCCTCATTTTGGCAAACCCTGTAGAGATGTCTGACCCTGACAACTTAGAGACCACGCACAAAGAACATGATACACATGAACCTAGCAAAACGAAGAAGACTAAAGAGGTCCAAGATTTAAGCAGCGCCTCAGGAAAGACTACTTCTGTATCACCTGACCGAGAGGGTGATGACGAAGAGATAAATGGAAAAGGATTTGAACACAAGCCAGGTGAAGTAACACCGCCCAGAGATGATATTGATCCCCTAAAGAAGAAGAAGGTTTCTCCCCCGAAACCTTCTTCCCGGAATAAATCGAAATCCACTGTGACCAAGATGAACACTGTGCTCACTACCGATGATTTTGACTTCATCATTGCAGCCCTAAATGACGCTTCACTGGAAATCATGGAGAAATAAGAAGCTAAGCAGGAGGAAATGTATGACAGAATTAAGGTCAAATTTTGAGGTGTACAGCAGGCCCTTCAGTCTAGCCACGTAGTGTCCACTGTGCCCTTGCCATCAGGAGAACCAGAGTTGGGAGATGAGCTATCCCAACTCCGTCAACTAGCTGATGCAGTCAAATCTCACCTTCTTCGCACATAAGAAGAAATAGAACAAGTCACCCAGGCTTTGAAGCAAGTGCAAGGCATAATCATAGAAAAACGCAGATTTGCAAAATGGGAGAAGGTTTCTCTCTAGGCAAAGTTTGAAGAAGAGAGAGTACAAATGCAACAAGAAAAATAACAGTTGCTCACAGAGCAACTCGAAGTGAAAGAAGAAGTCAACAGAGCCCTCCACTCTATGATAGAAGTAGAACCACAGGTAGAATACCAAGTCATGCATCAAGTAGAGAAGCTCGCAGAAGTTATCCAACAACTACAACAATGAATAGCAAACTTAGAGCTTTGCACCATACCCGACACCCCGCAGGATGTAAGGAATCAAAGAGAAGCAACTGCTTGAAGTGAAGTTGAAAGAATCAAAACCATTTCCATGGAATGCAAGTAGCTGAGTGATCACAGTACCCAGACATATGAGTGACTCACTCAGAATCTAGAATTGAAGGCATTGGACTCACAGCTACAGGTAGAGAAGTAGCAAGCAGAGACAATACAGGCGCAGTTGAAGTCCATGTCGGTTGTGGAAAGAATGAAGCGATCCCAAAAGAAGTGCATTGCCCAGAAGTAGGTCCACGCTATTCAGAGCAGAGTTATCGAAGTAACTCAGAGGCTCCAAACTATATAGGATGAGGCTTACCAAGTATTCACAGAGATCGAAGGCCGAGGAGCGGAACTGGATCAAGTTGTCACCGCAGCTGAACAACGCCTAGAGGGACCTGTCAATGAAGTAGTTATACAAGAGTTCATTGAACAAGAGGTTGTGGCATAACAACAAGTCGAAGCAGATCGAGCCAAGAATGAGGCTTTTGAAGAAGAACTAGTCAGATCAGAGAGACTCGGGATGAGTCACGGGTGAGTGTTGGGGTCCTGTTAGCCCTTGACCAAGTTTTGAGGATTCTTGGTCATGTTTGACCTAATTTTGGGACTTCGATAGGCTGTCGAAGGAATAGTGCAATATGAAGTGGATATCGTGGTATCTTGGCCCCTTTTAAGGCCCTTTTTGGGATTCAGGATTATGTAATGGGTATGGGATGTCGGCCCATGGGTTTACCCATGGTTAGGCCTATTTTGTAATGTATAAATAAGTATTTAAGTGATGTAAGAGGGGGGATAAGAGACCTAGTAGGCCAGTGTGTTAAGTAATAGAGTTGGATCTATGTGATCAATATTTGTAAGTGCTTTGTGCATATTGTGTGAGGCTTGCAAGGCTAGTGCAAGTAACTGTAAGAGACTGTGTGAAGGCTTTGTGATGTACCCTAGCTAGAAGAAGGAGTCTGGCGGAGTGCGCGCAGATCTCCTATCTTCTGCGGAGTATAACTTGGATGCTATGTGCCTGTAAGAAGATTGACCAAAGATAATAAAGAAGAGAAGAGTTGGTGGATGTATCCCCAAGGTGGGGGTGAACCACGTACATGTTGTGTTGCTATGATTTGTGCGATGTATTGATGTGTTTATGTGTTTACTTGCTTAGTGCTTTAATATAGATGAATGATAGATAGATATGTTGATGCTTAGTTCTTAATAATATGAATGGATGTTAGATCTGACTTATGTACGTATTCTTAGTGCTTAATTACCTTTGGTCTGAATGAATACTTTGATACTCTGTAATTAGGGTTTAAATGCGTTGTAACTAAGACTGGATATTGGTGAATGTTAACTGTTGAGTGCTCTGTTAAGTGTTAGAATCACAGATCTGTGTCCCAACTAAGGTTGCAGACATCTGAGTCCTGCAACCACCCCTGTCTCTACCTTGGGTGAGACTTCATCTGCTTCATAGGTGTTGTTGAAAGGGCCAGTAGTTAGGGTTTTGTTGGTGCATTATTGTAGCGTTGAACCCTGGGTGTTCCCCTGTGCCAACATGCATACAAAGAGTTTGGGACTTAGTGTATTTCCAGACATTCATTCATTCAATGATTCCTCCATTTGGGGGGGGACTCATGGATTTCAGTTGTCCTTCGTACTTCTCTATCATGAGCAGTGTACACGGTCCTTACTCAAACTTTGCAATTATCCATTCCATCATTCTTTCCTCTCCATCTTGCATGCACTTCTTCAGTTGGACCTAATACCTTCCTATTACTAGAAACACACATGTACCTTACCTGAACGTTGTTGCTACCATCATCGTTCATGTGCCTAAATAACTTAGGATTTGGACAGAAGAAGCAGGTTATCGGGCCCGTGGGATATATAAGAAGTGGGTTTTCAGGCCCATGGGAGATAGAATAGGTGGGTTTTCATGCCCATGGGAGATAGAATAGGTGGGTTTTCAAGCCCATGAGAAACTCTCTCCACGTGAGAGAATTTTTGGGAATTAATTTCCTGAGGGTGCCCAACTGCAGCTATAGTGCTCTAAGACTTCCTGTCCGGCCTGTTTTTAAAGCCCTGAAAAGGAAGTGGGGCAACTGAAGGACTATTGAGCAGGGAAGGGGCACACTTCATGGGGTGGGATAGGCATGTGGGGAATGAGGGACTGTAGGTTGTTAGTTCGATTTGGCACCTATGACGGAGTTGTTCTTGTTGTCTGAGATACATCATCCTAGATAGGAATCCCTTTACCCGAGTGGAATTTAGTCCTAGCTCGAGGGTGACCCACTGCTGAGATTTCTGAGTAGCATGGTCTAAGCCTGGGAGGAACGTGGAAGGTCTGCATGGAGTTGGTGGTCTTTTTATCAAAGATAAGTATCAATTTTGTGTCAAATTACATGTTGCATTATTAATTATGCATTTATTTTTATGGTTTTTTCCTGTGTGTGTTGTTGGTCACTATAATTGCTTATTAACTAAACAATCAAGTGTTACATGAATTGTCAACTCAGGGAAGTCTGTTTATTTCAAAGGCAATCACACATTGTATATGCTCAATATCAAAAGCAATCTAGAGTTGTAGTAAAAGTACATTATTCACACCTTGCCTTGAACAAACTGAAGTTCTACTTTGAATTACAGAAAAGCAACCTACCTATTGTAGAGTTCAAAGTTAAGGAAATAATTGTCCAAAGAATCCTAGATTACATTAAGAAATAACAACCTAGGAAAGAAATCTTTCAAGATACTGCAAAAGGAAAGACCAACTATTATGTAACAAAGAACAGGACCCTATTCCCCAAGCAGGAATCTTCAGCACATGTTTCTGACTATCACACTTTCATGAACTCATTACTAATCAAAATAATTGACACGTATTGAAGGCTAATTATCTCCTAACAGAGAATAGGACCCTATTCCCCAAGCAGGAATCTTCAACACCTGTCTCTGATTATCACACTTTCATAAATTCATCAGACAGAATTACCGATTAGAATGATTAACAGTTACCAAGCATGAATTATATGAAAACAATGTAACAACCAATAAAGCAGAGTTTCAGCAAAACAAAGTTTAGCGAAGTAGAGTTTCAACAAAACAGAATTTAATCAAGGCATGAACAGAAATAACACTAACACACTACAGAACTAATGGGTGAATCTTGTAAAGAAGGTGGGCCCTCCCTTCTCACAAGATTCCCTAGAAACGAAAGGAACTAAGAAGGAATGCTCAGAATAATGTTTTATTCATCTGTCAACTGTATCATGTTACAATGTCTAACGTGAACACGCCCTTCTCTGTAATTCCTTTCTAGCCAAAAAGGATCCCTTCTAATGATGATTTCCCCTTATTTAAAGAGGAGAATCCCCTCAATACAATTGATCATCAAATTACATGTGCACATACGAATCCTATTCTTAGTCGGATCTTCTATACTGGAATAGGATATCTTGATCTCTCGTAACATAATGCTATTACAATAGTTGGACTGTTGTGGTCGGTGTAACAGCTTCTGTATTTATCTTGTTACTATTGTTGTATATTGTTTCAACATCGCAAATCACAGACTGTTTTAGCAATGGGATTTGCGTTCTGACTGTTTCAGTAACGTGGTCTCAAGCAGCAGCAATGGTTATGTTGGCTTAAGGTGCAGTTGTTGTGGCCAGTGTAACAACTCCTCTTACTGTTGTGTGAATTGTTGTTTCAGCATCGCAGACCATGGATTGTTTCAGCAACGGGGTTTGCGTGCTTTTGACTGTTTCAGCAACGGGCCTTCAAGCAGCAACAATAATCTGCAGTTCGAACTGTTTCAGTACTATATATTTCTGATGATGGTTAAGTATGAGGGTAATGTAAAATTACATGTAAAACAAATTAAACATATAGCAAAGAGAAGAGACATTATATACCTTTGGAAAGATAGGGTAAGGTGATAATGTAAGCTTAAATGTAAGTGGAAAAATGATGTAATGGTAGCAAAAAGTGTGAGCAAAAAGGTACATTATAGGGTCCTAGCATCCCCCCCAACTAAAAGGTTGCATGTCCTCAAGCAACTTCAATCTGAATCTTAAACTGAATACCGACTCTGAGCGTGCAAATTACTTAAGCAGTAGTTGTGGAAAGTGTTGTATGTTGGAGCTATGAATCCTTGAATGGGTTGTAGCCTTTGCCAAGCTGTTGTTTCATCCTTTTTGGGAAACTTATGATGAACTTGATATTTCTCTGTTGGCATCCACAGAATAGGAAAATGGAACTGATAACCTATCCAGCTTTCAGCACATTGCTTAATGCATTTGATGTAGCTAGGTACCCGGGAGATTGTTGTCTCAAGATTGGTAGGACTAAAGGGATTGTGTTCCTATCTTTTCTCAGAATATTTTTGCCAAAACATGATATTTTCTTGTAGGGCAACAATCTCTGTGGATTTAATAAACTGCTGACAATCCTGAAGTATTGTTGTCTGTAATTGCCGAATATATTGAATCATCCCTGGTTTCTTCAAAAACTGATAATACTCTGCAACAAAGGTGGCAACGTTCTATGGTTCTAGCCATATCCAGAGGAGGCAGTTATCCTCGTTATGCTTGACAGCTAGGAAGTCATTCTACCATGTAATCTGATTGTTAAGAAAGGAGGTGAGTGCCTGAATCTGGATATCACCAACAAGAGGGTTAAGGTTAAACTGTCGATTCTCAAGGATGGCCTCATTATGAAGATATACCTCATAGAGGAGGTGATGATCAATAGTAGAAGCTTCTGCAAAGGTTCTAACAAAATCTGCTGGATTTAACACTGCATGGGGTCTGCCTTATTTGATTGATTTAATCTGAAAAAAATGTAAGTCGTTCTATGAGGAAAAGAGAGTAATTGGAGGATGGTTTCCTTGCAGCCAACAATTTTTGTGCCAAGTCAAACATTAGGAGAAATTTTCCTTTTAGATCTTTATTCTGCTTCNGGCGTGTTTTCTCCAAAGCTTCCCAGTTTGAATAGATGTGGTTTAGCCAGAGTAGTATGTGCTACTGCAGGCTTTTGTCCTGTGTAACAACTGACTCTTTTTTACATTTGTCCATTATCGCCTGCTCATCCCATGGTTGAGTTTTTGTTTCAGCATCGCAAGTGATAGACTGAGGTAGGGTCTGAGTGGCTTGTTCCACAAGAGTATGGGTATTGATCTTGCTATGAGGGGTAGATTCATCAATAGGCAGTGTTTGTACAACTTTATTAATAAAAACAGGGGCTTCAGATGTGGCAGTTGTTGTAGGTCGGGGTTCATTCTGAATTTTGGAAGGTCCTACTGGTTCTTGTGTAACAGTAGGGTTTTCTTCTTTGACTGCAAAAATCGTGGGTGCAGGGGAAGTTCCAGGCATTGGAATTTGAGTTACTTTGTAACCTGCTTGATAATCAATGTCCCCACATTGACTGCACATATAATCTCTACACTGATTCTCTTTTGTATTTTCCTCTGTCATGGTCACTATGTGAGCTAAGGTATACAATTTAAGTTCCTTATCATAGGCTTCCTTTACCATTACTAGCTCTTGCTTGTAGGCTTTCAGTTTAGACCTTAGGAACTCATTTTCTTGTAAGACAGAAGCCATTGTTGGTTCTGGTTGTTGATATTTCATGGGTATACTAAGAGGGGTGACTGGTTCTTGTGTAACAGTCACAGCTACACTAGCTGGTTCTTTTGGAGTAGCTACAGGATCAACTGATTCTTGTATTTCAGCTTCTTGATGTAGAGAAAGTAGTGTTGCGGCACCCTGGGCATCTGATTCCTGTATTTTGGTAACAATATTAGCAGTTGGTTCTTGTGTTTCATCTATAGATGGTTCTTGTGTAATAGCTATAGTTGGTTCTTGTGTTTTAGCTGTAGCTGGTTCTTGTGTAACAACTATAGTTGGTTCTTGTGTTTTAGCTACTGAATGAGTAGTTGGTTCTTGTGTTTCAGCTACTAGATGAGTAGCTGGTTCATTTGTTTCAGCTACTTTATTTAAAAAGGATGATGTTGCAGTACACTAGGCCTCTGGTTCTTGTGTTTCAATGCCCATGGGTGTAATAGGTAAAAAATTCCAGAATTTGGGAGGGTGGAGGTGTACGGGGTTTTAGCCAGATGGGTTGGGGTTTTAGGGCAGTGACAGTAGCGGCTGCTCTTGTTGAGGTCCTTGTTCATTTTCTTTGTAAAAAGGAGGGAAAAGGAGGAATTTGCTTCTTTCGTTTGCGTGAGGGTTTTTCCTCAGTGATGGGGCAGGGAGAGTTGTCTGGTTCAGAATCATCGCTAAGGATATGAACAGTAGGAGTGGATGATTCTGGTAAGATGTGGGGCAGGCTTGGTATGGTAGGAAGGTTAATTGGATTAATTGGGTCTATAAGCGGACTGTTAGGTACTTCCAGAGGATCTGGAAGGTTTTGTGGTTGTTGTTCCTGAAGATTTTCAGGATGTTCAACAACTTCTTGAGGGTCTATGGGTGGGTTGTTTAGGAGAGGGTTTTGTTGGGAAAAACCATTTTGGATGAGTAGTTGAGCGAGACGGTGATGGGTGAGGGAAAGGGCGAGATTTTTAGCCTTTTTATAGTAGTGTGACATATTTCTAAGACATCCAAGCAGATAGTAGGGAATATTCACCAATCTAGCATGTCGTAAATGAGACAACAAGACAAAAGCATACTGGTAGACTACCCGATATCGGCCTTCACAGGTGATGTAGTGCTTGACAAACTCTGCAACTTTCGGCCAAGGAGGCGGCAATGAGCTAAGTCAAACACCCCGGCCTTTAGGCTCAATTTGTTCCCCTGGCAAAAGAAAATCCTGCTGGGCATTAAGGATAATATGTTTGCGGCTGAACCAACAAATTCCAGTGACAGGGAGACCTGAAACCTATGCTATATCATCCTCTGTGACTGGAATCCGAACCCCTTGAATGATGGAATAATCTTCCTAAATATTTCAAGCAAATTGAAGAACATGTTGTTGATCAAATCCCTGGAGCCTCTGAAAATAACCCAGCCAGCCTGCCTGCAGAAAAATTTGATAGACTTCTGGATATAATTCTAACAGGGTTGTCATGGCGGGTTCATACCGTATAACAGGGCCTCCCATAGCTAATAGCTCAGTAAAATGCACCGTCCGAGATTCAAGTAACCGCTTCTAAGCAAAGTAAGTTTTGTGGGTGAAGGCATGCAGATGGTGGTGAAACAAATGAAAGGATGGGTAAAAAAAAATGATGGTAGTCGGTTCGTGTGAAATGATGGTATAAGATTTCAATATTTCCCCCCCCTCCCTTCAAGTACAGCTGAAATAATGATTTTACATGAGTGATAATAATGAGTCAGAATCTTCTCATTAACCATAGTTCAATTGTATTTACATATAAAGTTTACATACCTCATCTTTACCTTTGATTCATACTTCAAACAAAATATAGTGCCTGTCCATAATAGTTTTGCAGTAGCCATGGAGGAGACTTTTGATTTGTTAGAGAAATTGTATCAAGGATTTGTTTAGTTATGAGAGAGGATCATGGAAGGACAAAATGTAGCATGAGAGCGAAAGAGATTATTTGATAGGGAATGCTGAAAAGTTGGTGTTTCAGCAACAGAAAAAGAATAGAGAAATGTTTGTTGAAGAGTGATGTTGCAAAATACTGCTGGAGAAATGGTGTTTCAGTAGTGGCGACATGTTGTTGAGAAGTGGTGTTTCGGACATGGAGAAAAAGAGGGAAATTTTTTTGAACAGTGGTGTTTCAACAATGGGGAAAAAAAGGGCGAAAAATTGTTGAACAGTGGTGTTTCAGTAATGGGGAAAAGGGCAAAAAACTGTGGAACAGTGGTGTCTCAGCAATGGGGAAAAAGGCAAAAAAATGTTGAACAGTGTTGTTTCAGCAATGGGGAAAAGGGCGAAAATTGTTGAACAGTGGTGTTTCAGCAATGGGGAAAAAGGCGAAAAATTGTTGAACAGTGGTGTTTCAGCAATGGGGAAAAGGGTGAAAAATTGCAAAATAGTGGTGTTTCGGCAATGGGGGAAAAGGGCGAAAAATTGTGGAACAGTGGTGTTTCAGTGATGGGGAAAAGGGCCAAAAATTGTGGAATAGTGTTGTTTTAGCAATGGGGGGAAAGGGAGTAGTGTTTCACAAAATGAAGCTTGGCTCTTCTTGAAGTAAGATCGTCCTTTCTTGGTAGGCATTTTCTTTGATCGAGAATTTGCAAAAAAATCAATTATAACATGCCATTCCTTGACAGGGATTATTAGTAAAAGAAATCTAATATAATACTAAAGGAATTAAATTCAAAAGAATTAATTGCAATGAGGGGTAGGAGGCCCCTCTAAAAAGAGGTAATGAGAGTCTGCCACACATGTGGCCTTAAAATCTTCTTTGGAAATGGGGCGCTGGTACAGACGGAGCCGATGACCATTCACAAGTAACGGTGTTTTAGAGTCATCGATTGTGAGGAGCCTTACTATTCCATTGGGGAAAAAAGTGTCCACTTCGTAAGGTCCAAGCCATATTGTATGTAGTTTCCCTTGAAATTATTTAAACCGAGAATCATATAGTAAGGCCCAATTACCTTTTTGGAATTGCTTATGCTTGATGGTTTTGTCATGCCATTTTGATCTTTGTTGTTGAATCATAGTTGTCTGATGAATGGCATCTAGTCTTTTTTCATCCAATTCAT